>CAIGRB010117645.1:15368-27370 GCA_903798255.1 Fraxinus quadrangulata
GTGCTCAACATGCTCATCACGACTATGAGAATAAACCAATATATCATCAATAAAAATAATCACAAATTTGTCTAGATATGGGTAAAGCACCCTATTCATCATATCCATAAATGCTACTGGAACATTAGCTAATCCAAATGGTATCAACAGAAACTCATAATGGCCATACCTTGACCTAAAAACAGTTTTCTGTACATCAACATCCTTAATTTTGAGTTGATGGTATCCTGAGCGCAAATCAACTTTAGAAAATATTGTGGTACCTCGAAATTGGAAAAACAAATCATCAATATGAGGTAAAGGATACTTATTGCTAATAGTCACTTTATTCAGATGTTTGTAGTCAATACACAATCTCATTGTGCCATCATTCTTCTTCTCAAATAATATTGGGTCCGATGAAACCCTTATCTCTTACAACTAAACTTTCAATTCCTCTAGCTCTGTTAAAGTTATTCTATAAGGTGTTTGCGAGATTGGTGTAGTCTCTGTGATCAAGTCAATGGTAAACACAACTTCCCTATTTGGAAGTAAACCTGGAAGATCTTTAGGAAAAATATCGGGGAAATTTTTTACTACCTGTATATCTACAAGTTTTAATTTAGTAATTTGGGTGTCAATCACAAGATAAATGCCCTGATTTGCAGAGGCCAAACATTGAGGGCTTAGTTGGGTGCCGACCCGAGGTCTTTTTAGACTATCTTCGAGCTCCTTCTCCAGCTAGGGAATCAATAGCTGCACTGCCCATCCCTTTGAGGGAATTAGCCATCCTCATGACTAGGAACTGGAATGATAGAGAGTAGTAGTTTATGGCTGGAATGCCTATTGGGGAAAACATTATTTCAGCTCAGCTCTAAGCTCACCGGACAATTCTTTACATGATGTTAGTAGCTGAAAGGTGAACTTTTAAGTTTTTAACATCACATCATTAGTTATTTATCTATTGTCATTTTGACGTAATTTTCTTTATTTTTAGACTACTACTGAACTCGAGAAGGCGTTTGAAAAGGTAGAGGCAGAGAGGGCGTTATTTGCCGAAAATGAGAAGAATTATGAAGATCGTTTAAATAAGATGGGGGAAGAACTCAATGCTAGTTTATCTAAATAACTGAAGTTGATGGACGAGGTTTAGGTATTAAGGTCTTGGGAAGAAAATGCGAGTGCCCGAGCTGAAAGTGAGAAGGAAAGAGCAGACATAGCCACAGTTCGGGCAATTCCAGCCATAAAAAGAGTAAAAGAGGCCGAGCTAAAAGCTTCTAAAGTAGTGGAAGAATGGAAGGCTTCTCCAGAGTTTGATGTTTTAGCTCAAGATGCCTATGTACTGGCCTTGAGAGAAATTATTGAGTAAGTTAATACAGAGCGGCCAGATTGGAATATTGAGTTCTTAGCGGAGGCATATAAGGAGCAGAAGAAAGAGCTAGAGAAACTGTTATCAGCAGCGAGAGTTCGGATTATGCCTGTTAAAGAAGATGTTGCTCACGTATACGTGTCTCCTCAAAACCCTCCCAGCTCAGTAGTTTCTTATATACTTCAGTTTTTTTTTCTGATTCTAAAACTTGAAGATCTTTTGAGTGGTTTTCATGACTTTTTGATTTTGTTGAATGGAACTTTAATTTTATCTTGTCAAATGCCTTACTTCAGCAACAATTTTCATGTATTTTTCTGAGCTGAGTATTTATAATGCATACGAATTTTCTTTAGGTCCCTTTTACTAATAACACATTTTCTCAAGATGCCGTGCTAAGTGTAGTGAGAAATGAAACCTTAGCTTCGAGACATCTCCTTTTTTCATAAGGAATTTTGCTAAGTATTCTTATTTTTAACTCAGGTCGGTCTACTCATGAGTAAGACTTTGATATTCCTCTTACGAATTTTCACTAAGTGTTGCAGCACATGGAACCTCAGCTCGACCTACTCATGAGTAGGGCTTTGATGTTATCACATCATTTATATATGAAACACACTTTTATTATGGATGATCATGCGATACGTAATACATCTACATCTTTACTGGTAATATTTCTTGAGATGCTCCAAATTCTAGGGATGTAGTAGGGATCTCCCATCCATATCCTTCAATCCATAGGCTCCTCTAAGTAATAATTTAGCTACTTTGTAAGGACCTTCCTAGTTAGGTCCTAGGGATCCAGAGTTGAGCTCTCTTGCGGCCAAAAAGACTTTTCTTAATACAAGGTCGCCAACTTCAAATTCTCGCTTCTTCATTTTTCTTTATTGTAGTACCTTGCATCGCGTTGTTTGTACATCGCATTTCTGATATCTGCCATATCCTTTTTTTCTTCTATCAAATTCAGTTTCCCTCGTAACACTTGTTCATTCTTATCTTCATTATATGTCAAAGTCCGAATTGAAGTGATTTCGACTTCAAGTGGAATGACAGCTTCCATCCCAAAGGCTAAGGAAAAAGGAGTTTCTCCAATGCTGCTTCTGGTCGTGGTGCGATAAGACCATAGCACACTGGGGAGTTCTTCTGGCCATCCTTCCTTCAGATTATCAAGCTTTGCTTTCAACATATGCTTGATGATCTTATTTATAGCTTCAACTTGGCCATTAGCCTGAGGGTGATTTGGCATAAAGAAATGCTTTTGTATTCCAAGCTCTTACAAAAATTTGTAAAGCGGGCATTGTCGAATTGTTTCCCGTTATCGGATATGATGGAGTGGGGTATTCTGAACCTGCATATGATTGACTTTCATATGAATTCCGTAGTTTTATACTAAGTTATTTTGGCCAATGGTTTAGATTCGACCCATTTGGTGAAGTAATCGATTGCTACGATTGCAAACTTGGTGCCTCCCTTTCCAGTTGGCATGGGGTCGATTAAATCGACCCCCCATTTAGAAAAAGGCCATGGTGCCATTATATAATTCAGCTCTCCATGTGGGAGGTTGATGTTGGGAGCAAACCGCTGGCATTTGTCACATTTCCTAGTGAACTCCAATGTGTCCTTTTTCATGGTTGGCCAAAAATATCCTTGTTGCATGATTTTGTGAACCAATGACTGTCCTTTAGTGTGGTTTCCACATATTCCTCCATGTACTTCTTCCATAGCTTTTAGTGTCTCTTCTTCATTTAGACACGTAACCAAGGGCACATAATATCCTCGTTTATATAGAATGCCATCAATCAGCATGTACCTTGCTGCACTTATTTGCAATTTTCTTGCCATGATGAGATCTTCAGGGCACGCACCTATTTGTAGGTACAAAATGATCTCATCCATCCGTGTTGGTTTGAGGTCAGTATTCATATGGACAGCCTCAAATTCCTCAATAGCGGGGCAGCAAATCCTCCCTATTGGGATATTATCAAACCTTTCAATCCCTTCACTTGTTGCCAACCGGGCTAAAGCGTCAGCATGCCCATTTTGAGTTCATGGAACTCGTTCGATCTGGATATTTTCAAAATTCTTTAGCTTCTTTTTGACGAGCTGAAGGTAATTGTTCATTTTTTCTTCTTTTGCTTCATAGACTTCATTAGCCTGATTTACTACCAGTTGAGAGTCACTGTATGCAATCAGGTGGTCAATTTTCATCTCTTTGGCAATCCGTAGGCCAGTGATGAGGGCTTCATATTCGGCTTCATTGTTAGACGCATTGAAATCAAATGGTAGTGTTTCGTAAAACACATGTTGGTTTGGGCTTATCGACATAGTCCCAGCTTCAGCTCGTTCATCTATGGAGGACCCATCCACACAGAGTTTTCAAGGCATGTGAGGATGCGATTCTCCCTTATGCTCTGAGCTAAATTCAACAATGAAGTCAGTCAAGGCATGGGCCTTTATGGAGGTACGTAACTTATACCTTATGTCGAATTGACCGAGTTCAACTAACCACTTTACCATCCTTCCTGAAGTATCGGGTTTTTGTAGCACTTGCCTCAATGGATAATTGGTTAAGACCTTGAATTGGATGTTCCAAGAAATAGGGTCTTTACTTTTGCATTGTCATAATAACCAGATAAGCCAACTTCTCTAACGAGGAATTACAGAGTTTGGCTTCATATAGGGCTTTACTAATTTAATAAATAGGGTGTTGTACCCCCATTCTCTTTCCTAGTTAACACTGTACTAACGGCATGTTCAGATACTACTAAGCAGAGCAGTAGTATTTCTTCTGCCTTTGGCTTTGATAGTACTGTTGGTTGTGCCAAGTACGATTTTAGCTGGTCAAATGCAAGCTGGCAATCAGGCATCCACTCGAATCTCCTTCCATTTCTTAGTACGTTAAAGAAAGGTCTACATTTGTATTGATTTTGACATGAAGCGGCTAAGGGCAGCTATTCGCCCAGTTAAACTCTGAACTTCCTTAGGCATAACTAGGGGGACGCATTTCGACAATGGCCCTTATCTTTTTTGGGTTGGCTTCAATTCCTCTTCGATTTACCATATATCCCAAAAATTTCCCCAAGCTCACGCCAAAGGCGCATTTTTGGTCGTCATTCTCTTTTCTGCTGTGTTTTTCTGTAATGTCGATCTCAGTCAGGTTCGCTATAATGGGTCTTTTAAACCTCGAGACCCCTGCCTGCTGGGAATGTTGGCTCTTCGGCATCCGAACCTGAGGATTAGGTAAGTCGACGTTACAAGCTCTAGCTTCAACCTGATTTCCACGTATTACACCTGGACCACTTGGTGTTGGGAACTTAAGATAATAGTGGTATATTGAGGTAGAAACTTGCAATTTATATAGTATGAGCTCCCCAGTATAGCATTATAGTTTGAAGGTAGATCCACGACGATGAAGTCTGCCAAGACCCTCCTTTGGTGATGGGGTTCGCCTAATTCCACGCTCAGTACAATTTGTCCTCGAGCTTCAATGGGGTCTCCGGAGAACCCTTGCAATCTTCTGGAGTACGGTCGAAGGTAACATTCCTGTATAACCATTAGTTCCACAGTTCTAGAGTATAGCACATTTACCGAGCTCCCATTATCTACTAAGGTTCAATGTATTTGCACTTCCGAAACAGTCATATCTATGACTAGCGCATCACTCTGATCTTGCGGGATCCCACGTGCATCCCCTTTCGAAAATCCAAACCATTCTCGGCATGGTAGGGTGCAGACCTTCGGCTCTGGAGGCACCATGCTATAGTTCTATCGACACGGGCATTACGTGCCATTCTGCACCGAGCTCTTCGTGACCCTTCAAGGCATTGATTTCCACTAATGAAAGTTCTGATTTCAGGTCAGTGTTGGGTGTCGTGAGCTTGAGGTCCAGGATGAACTTGAGACTATCCCTTGTTGATTAGGATGTTGAGCCCCAGCTAAATTTGCTTCTTGAGGTTTGACAACGAATTCTTGCAAATGACCTCGTCGAATGAGTGACTCCACCTCTTCCTTTAAGTTTCTGCAGTTATCGATATCATGTCCTGTTGTCCTGTGGTAACAACAGTACTTCCCTTGATAATTCCCAGTTGGTTCCTTTTTCTGAGGTGGAGGTCGACAAAAGGTTTCTTTATCTCCTACATGTAGGAATACCTCTTCCAAAATTGCATTCAATCGGTGATATTCGCGAAATTTGTCGGGATATGGCTTGGGATGACCTTGATCACTTTTGTCCCTTCTTTTTTCTCGACCTGAGTCCTTATCCGTTCATTTTTGCTTAGCTCATTGTGGAGACTGTGGAACTTGCTTAGCATCCTCATGGTCTGACGTGGCTTCCCCCGCACTTATATATTTCTTAGCTCGGCCTAAGAACTCGTGGTATGTCTGAGGTCCATCCTCATGCACAGACCACGAAAACCTCATTCTTGGCCTTAGCCATCAAAGAACTGCCATAAGCGCAGCATCATCAGAGATCTTTTCTACCTCCATGGATTGTTTGTTAAACTTGTTCAAGTAGCTTTTGAGTGATTTGGTTTTCCCTTATTTTATGCTTACCAACCTCTCCTTTGGTATGGTTCTTGCCTTTGAGCCCATAAACTGAGCTAGAAATGCTGTGGCGAGATCGTTCCAATTTTTTATAGATCTCTGGTGTAGTCTTCTAAACCATCTTTGAGCTTTATCTCCCAAAGTTAAGGGGAAGGCACAACACACATTATGGCCTCTCCAGCCCCTTGTAGTTCCATCCGGGAGGTATATTTGTCCAGGTGACTGAGGAGGTCTCCTTCTCCGTCGTATCTGGTCAGCTGTGGCATTTTTAGTTTTTTAGGCAATGGTTCTACCAGAATGTCCTCGGTAAAGGGAGAATGACGCTTTGTAAGGTACTCTTATGTGCTTCCTTTATTTTTTGGTTTACAAGTCAGCTATGCGCTTCCTGAGAGCACTCATCTCAGGTTCAGCTCGTTCCGCGTGGTGGTTAATACAAGGCTCATTATTTTTATTTGGGGGTGTCAATGAGTGTTGAGAGCCCAGTCTATTGAATAAACTACTAGTTCTCCTGGAAGTTGGTTTTGTTGTGGCAAGAGAACTTCTGACCTCTTCAATTCGACCCTTAGAAGATTTTCCACTTCGTAACTAGAGAGATCTTCTAGTGGGGAGTCGGTTAGTTCTTTCTCGTTGAGGTGATTCTACCTCAGTATCCTATAGCGGATTTCAAACTTGTTTTTGCTCTAGTTGACTAACAACATTTGTTAGTTTTTTGATAGCTTCTCTCATAGCCAGCATTTGACGATCGGTGGCTTCATTGCAACCTCGTCTTTCAGTGTTTGTCAGGTTACTGGTTTGTTCGGGAAGAGTAAGGGATCGATTTTCAGATGCTGAAAATTCGTCCATTATACTAGTTTGCAGATTTTGTGGAGAGATGGGGTTGTTTTTCCAAGTTAGGGCCCTCCTTCTAGCGCCAAAGTGTTGACATTGAAAGTTGTATAAGCAAAGTTCAAGCCAACTCTATGAATGAACGTGAATTTCTCGTTGGAATAATCAAGTGTTTACAAGAATGTAATACAATAATTCTCTTTTCCTAATGGTAGGAGATATTTGAAATATGAGAAGATGCTAGAGAGTTTGTATATACTTTTATCCACGGTTTTTTTCTCTTTTAGACTTTGGATCCCCTTTTATAGGGGAAATATGCATGCATGCCGCATCTCCTGTCTTTTCACTGCAATTTCGAGCTGAAGAAGTACAACGGCTGGAGCGATTAGATTGGCTGCCGAACTGGGTTCTATCAAATTTCTTTTGAGCATTAATTGCAGGTGGCCCCCAGCAATTAATGCATGACTTAGAGGGAGAAGCTAACATTTTTAATTGGAGAATCATGTGGGCACTGACAAAGGACCTTTCCAGGTGCATTTCTATGATTGGTAACTCATATATCCTGTCAGTAATCCCTAATCATTACATTTCCTTTTGTCCCAGGAGACTACACAAGCTTCTCGCAGAAGGTATCCAACCTCCGAGCTGACCTCATACATCTGATCTCAACATATCATCCACTGATGACGTGGAATAATCCGATCTTAATCACCTCGGAGGTCGATGTCAACAAATTTTAACTTCAATTTTTCAAAATTCTCCTCATCACTTACATATTTGGAATTGACATTCACACAATCACCAACTAAATTTATAGAGCCAAACTCACTCTCTATAATTAAATGTATTCAAAATGTTTCAATTTTCAATGTAAAAAAATAATAAAATAATCTAAAGGAAAGTTAGTTAAAATAAAAGATAAAGAAAAATAATAAATATTTTTCGGGAGTAATAAAATTAAGTGTTAAATATAAAAAGCTTGTTGGAGTACTTTAAAATTTTAACTCTTTAAATTTATAGATGCTCTGCAAATGATAGAATATACTCTTTAAAAATAGTGAATCTCTTGGAGATGCTCTTAATGTCGCTTATAATCTATATTATAGGAAAGTTGGCACAAAAAGTAAGAGATCCCTTTTGAAGGAGGAGAAAGAAAAGAAAAAGATTCTACAAGTTTTAAGGTTAACTCCATCATTCAACATTTATTTGGCGAGTCTAAAATTCATTTCTTTTATATAAATATTTTGTTTTGGACTTTATAGTGCAACATTAAGGACAATGTAGGAATTAAATTTTGGGGGTAAAAGTTTAAGTTTTTTGGTAATTTAATCTGCACGAATGAATTACGAATGAATTTTGTGTAAATAATCTAGGTTTAATTATGAGTTAGAAAAAAATTGAAAAAAAAAACGAAAAAAAAAAATATTTACAGCTTTATTTTGCATACTTGCATGATTTAACTTGAATAATGTGATTTATATATAATGATAATATTGCATTTATCTAGGATCAAAATTTGAATTGATTTGTGATAACTCTTGCATTTTCAATTATTACATGAATTTCATTATTATACTCGACTTTTGAACAAATTGAGCGTGATTAATGCATTTTTTTTATTGCACTTACTGATAACTTTAAAATTAGTTATGTAAATTAACTACCTTTGAATCTTTTAAGACTATATTATGTGTTTATTACATTAATCACTCCGTAGAACCTTGTTAAATATTGCGTTTAGAATAAGTTTTGGGGTGGTTATATCAATCCAAAACCAATATTATCATTACTGTTCTATTCTTCGATTCTTATCGTTAGCCAAAAAATGAAAGACATTGCACTAGTTGCGAAACGTAGGAAAAAGTTACCGAACATTGTAGTGTGAAGCTAATCTTGAGTAATTTGACCCCATTCATTACCAATGTTTAGAAGATAATCTATTGCGAAAGAAAGCTACCTACATTATAGAGTAAAAACTATATTCGAAAATCAAAAAGATTCCAAAAACAGAAGATGGGACAAAAATGAAAAGAAAATTGAAAGCCACCAAAGTGTGTAGAGGCAATAGCAAAACAACTGTAAGTGTTGTCTTATCCGGCTAAGTCTTGGTCATCAATTAGGATTGGAGAGTGGTTAGGTTGATGATGAAGATAAACCCATTAGCACTTGTTTAATTTACCTTTGGAAAAAAATTTGAAAAAACAAAAGAGCAATACGAGTGATGAGAGATACTACAGCAAAAACAGTCTTTTGCAATGTTCAAAAATTATTGTCGAAAACCTTTTGCAACGTTTTTTAGTATGTTGCAAACCTTGATATTGTCGTAGAGTAAAAGGATACTACAATGTTTTTTGAAAGTTGGCATTGTTTGGGGAAATGGATTTTGAAAGTTGAAATACATGACTAGATTCAAGTAGTATCGGCGAAATTGAGATTATTTAATACACACACTCAAAAGCAGAATATATGATTTGTGGAGTTTATGAAATAACTGTTAATTCTTGTGTTCCATTAATTTGTTTGATATTTGTAATTTAGATATTCAATTTGAAGAAATTTGAGGAAATATTGAATTATATACAAGTTCAATATATATGTTGAGTATCTATTTTGCTTTATTCAAGGATGAACAAATGTTAAGATTGGGGTGTTTGACAACTATAGTATCTTAGTCATCAAAAGTAGCATTTGCAGGTGATTATTATGAGTTTGATACTTAATTACACTTTTTTATTGATTATTTTAGGAGAGAAGTCGAAATTGGAAAGAAAGAATGAAAATGGAGGATAATTGCATTAAAAAGAGAGTAAAGAATGAATGATATTTTGATGTGAGTTCTTCCTAATGCACGCAGAGTTTCCTTTAGTAGAGCACAATGTAGACGTAAATCTATTTCGGATCGAACCACAGTGTAACAATTGAATTCAACTTGAAAATCCCATCACCAAGTATGATTAGAGGCAACAAATAATAGATTCTTAAATATTGATCATTCATTTCTCTTTTGGTAAATTATTAATTGAAGTGTTCTGAGGAAATATCTTGCTTTACATAAGCAAGTTATTTTCTGCATTCTAGAAATCATTTTTCAATACAATAGGCAGTTCACTGATTAATTTTTTTTTTTGAAGGGAATGTCAAAATTGTGCTGAATAAGTAAAGGAGAAGGCCAATTAAGCTGAATTTTCCTCACTTGACTTGTTGCTTCTGCTCTTACTAGTAATGACTTTCTTATTGCTGTCTCCATCGCTAGGCGACCCACAAGAAATGGTCAATTGAATCCAATACTGATTTCCAAAAAAACACGAAAACTTGTCTCCTGAATTCCTTCGAGAAAATCCATTCATTGATTCAGACTTATCGCCATCAATTTCATTCTCCGGCACAGACTCTCTCCTCCATCTCTCTTGTCTCGACATATATTAATAACCTTTGGCTTTGGGTTCCTTCATTGTCAAATCCCCCAGGATGGAGCTTCCTGTTCCCTCATCTTCTGTAGGTTTGTACATTTTCTTTGGGGCTCGTGCTACCGGTGGTTGTGACTTCATTGCTAATTCCGCCACCACAATCGAGGCTGAGAGCCCGATATCCGAACACAATTCTGATCCATTTACCATTGAGCCACTACATACTGATCCCTGTTTTAGAGAAAATTCCATTTGGGTAACCTCGGATTCTACGCTTAGAGAACGCTAGAGTAGTACTTTCAATTCGTCTTTATCTTTCTCTTCCTCTTCTTCATCTAGCGCCTGATTATCATTTTTTTCTCAGTTATTTCAGAATAATTCTCAGAGTTGATAGGGATAGGTAGTGGCATACTTTTCATACTGCTGTCCAGAAGCCAAACGCCCATGTTGAGTATTCCCTTAGGGCTTCCTGACGGCCGACGAACCTGAAGGGCTAAAAACCGTATGTTTTTGGAGTTTGGCTTGCTCTAGGGCGATGGAGCGATGAGATCGCTGATAAGAACGTGTACTGTCCCAACAAGAACATCTCGAAACAGGAAAGAGTGTAAATTTCCACGTTCACAGCAGCATTGTCGGATTCCAAGATTTCATCATCAATGGATCAATGGGGAATGCAAATTTTCTATTGCATGTGGGATTGTTGTGGCCTCGTTGGTCGGTGGCCATGCTAATTTTTCGATTAGGATGTACCCATGTTAAAGCGTACATCCGCATGGATTTGGAGACAGGAGCCAGGTTTTGAGCAGATATCAGGCTGACTTCGAGTAGGTGGGAAGGGGGTAAAGGTTTTCAGAATATGGTGGAAGAATTGTTGTATTTCTTATTATATAATTGAGAAGTATTTATACAAGAGTCTTGGCAATATATGGCCTGTAATCATGCTCTATGACAGAGAGCAATAAGGGACTCTAATTATAGAAGATTTACAAAATAATGATGGAGAAATTACAAGAAGATATTAGCACAAAATAAACCAATACTAATCTAAGATTTTGGTCTATCATGCCCCCGCAAGATTGAGCTTCCATCATGGATGCCAAGCTTCGAACTATGAAGGAGGAAGGACTTCCGATTGAGAGCCTTAGTGAGAGAATATGCAAATAGGTCACTAGTATGTACATGGGATAAACGAAGAATATTGTTGAGAACTTGATCACACACAACATGAAAATCAATGGCAATGTGTTTCATACGGGAGTGAAAAATAGGATTTTTGCTCGAATAAGTGGCAGCAGGAATCTGAATGTGAAGTTCCTGTAGCAGATTAGTGATCTAGTTTAACTCAGCAGTGGTTGAAGCAAGTGCACGATACTCAGCTTCAGTGGAAGAGCGAGTAACTGATTTTTGCTTCTTAGAACTCCAACTAATCAGAATAGCGCCAAAGAAGACAACATGAGCAAAGGTAGATGTGCGGTCATCATAATTACCAGCCCAATCAGAGTCGGAGAAAGCGTGAAGTTGAGTAGAGGGGTGATTTCGTATCAAGATACCATGTGCACTTGTGCCCTTGAGGTAACACAGCAAACGGTTAACAGCAAACCAATGAATTACTAATGGACAATGTTGTTGGGAATTTACTTAATCATGCGCAGCGGAAAATAAGCAATTTTCAATTCCCACCAAGGACCTACATTGTATTTAGATAGAAACTGTGATAGAAATAATATATTTGATGATTTCTGCAAACTCCTTTGTTTTTTCTTGAACTCCAACTATCACGATCTGCAATCCAAACTGTCCAAATGTCCAGTGATAAGTGTATTTTATACACTTATTCGAGGCCTAAAATAATGATATTTGGTAGTTCTTTTGATAAAATATAT
>CAIGRB010117649.1:6398-18619 GCA_903798255.1 Fraxinus quadrangulata
GTGAGGGGGAAATAGTGAAAAGGGATTTGGGGTTAGCTTTTCACTCTTCACTTTAATCACTTGGATTTTGGGTTATTTATTGTCTTGTTGGATTGGTAATTCGTTAATGAAGTGAATGGAGCATTTGGGATTGGGGCAGTAAAATAGATACTCTAGTTTTAATTAATTAATTATTATTATTTTTTGTTGAAAGTGAGATGGTTTAAAATTTGAAAAAATAATTTTTTTTCAATAATATGCTAAATTAAAAAAATATTAATGTAATACATTTTTATTTTAAATTTACTCTTTTTTATAAATATTGTGTCCTTTAACTTAATATAATAACAGAAGTTTAAAATTTTAAAATTAGTAAAACATTTTAAAATATTATATATAGACCTATAATTAAAAAAAAAGTTTTTGTGCCCTATAATGATAAGACCCTGTGCGGTTGCTGAATTTGTGCACCCTCATGGGCCTCTGTAACTATAATATACAATAGATTAGAATCGGGACTCTCGATTATGTAGATGAGGCAGAGATCTCCATGTTGGCAGTATCGTATTGATTATTTGATTTATATCCTTATCCTCAATATGTCATGCAGCCGAACAATGCGGAAGATGATTAACATTCAAAACACTTGTTGATTCAATTAAATACTAAGAATCTGACCATCAACTATTCATTGATTCAATAAAAATCTTGAATAATTGGAAGTATTAAGAAACTCTCAAATTCATATTAATAAACAAGTTAGAATAAACTCTAATTCTAGTTTCCAAAGGAAAATAAGAAGCCCTGCTTATTATTGTGACCCAATCGCAATTAAGCTTTGATACCACTTGAAAGTTTAAATTTATTTATCGATTTATCGTTATTTAGACCCAACGTACGGAATTATACAATTAAAAGCAATAAATCATTTTTTAATTATTTATAGAGGATTAGATCAAACAACTCAATTTATCTTATTCTTGAATACCACAATTTGTAAATTGCGTAAAGTAAATAACACTAATATTAACACAGATAAAATCCATCACAAAGGATTAAAAACTCTAATCACTTTGTCAATCAATAATCCACTATAAACGAAACAAATTAAAGTATGGTTCAAACATGACTAACCCTTAGTCCCCTCTTATCTTATTTTTATGTAGTCACCCTTGGTCCTACTGGACTACGTGTTCCTCACACTAGATCCCGACTCCAGATATATCACCTTAACCCTTCTGGACTTCATACTCCTCACACCAGCTCCCAACACCTGGTATATTACTTTAGTCCACCTAGACCACATATTTTGCTACAGCTCCTGATCCCTAGTATCGTTTATCTCTAGTCAATTAGGTGGTTTGGTATTTGATCAAAAGATATTGTGTGTTTTGATCTGTGGTTTAATATAGAATTATATAGCTTGATCAACAAAATATGTTTTGGAAGAATTTATGGATGAAGTAATATGTGTAGTTAAATTTTGGAATCAATAAATATTTTGGATCATCAAAGAATTGATATCTATGGAATAAATCTGATTTAAAACACCTTAGAACGTTCATGGGACTGTATATTTTTTAATGGGTCGTGTTTGGGATGAAAATGAACTAAAAATCCGCTTGAAAATATAATATTATTGTTCCACGGATAACCACGTTGCTCGAGCGGCAGCCATCACCAGAAGAGCGACAACTGAGCATTCGTCGATATTTTTATCATAACTTTCTCTCCTAATATCGAATTGAGGTGATATAAAGGGTCTTGGAAAGTTAACTCAAAGGACTACAATTTGTCTAGAAATATCCTTGTCCAAATTCGAGTTTTTTCTATTGAAAAATGCATTTCAACTTGTGGCCGAGAATCTGGAGCATGATTTGTGCAACATTTTTGCTCTTCTATAACATCTAATTGCGTTCCAATGATCATATATGGTCTTCTTAGACAATTTGGATCCGTTAAAGACGTATACTACCAATTCCAATTATTTTGAATTTAATTAGGACTCGATAACTCCTATTATGACTTTGATTACAACTCGATAAACTCTTAATATAGTTCAAGTAGGACATGATTTTGACTAAGGAAAATGCCAATTACAAATTAGACTTTACACTTCTTACTCATAATTATCTCTGTAGCTTTTGATTTGCCAATGAGGAAGACAAATTCGAAAGAAAATGCATTTTCCTTTGTATCTTTGGTTCTTAAGTTGGAATTTTTCTTCAAATTCAAATTCTACGAGACTTGATAAAAAAAAATTAATTCAGTAATTGAAATTGTGATTCTACAAGTTAGGGGATTATTACAAAAGGAATTTGTACAAAAATACTATAAAGTATTACTGTAATATCGTTTTCCTTTCTCGATGGATACTAACTATAAGACAGAGAATTGCACTTTGTAGTGCAAGTGCTCCCCTAGGTAATGGTTGATGTGGCTTCATGTTATGGGCATGTGTGTAATGTAGTTCGTTGAATAGTTCTCAAATGTGATAGTCATGAGATCACAAAAAATTAGGCTTTGCACCTAGCTACGACTCCATCGCTCGTCATTCCTCTATGGGCTTGATGGTTGATTGTGTTGCTTGCAAGTCGAGCCTAGTCAAGCTTGATTAGTTACTTCCATCACAACAAGTTTGTAGTAGTCTCAAGTCATATGAAATGTGTCATTAAAATTAAAGTTTGTCTTTGATCTTTAAATTATAAGGGGATTATAATGAAATGTAAAAAAAAAAAAAAAAAAAATTGTTTTGCTTAATAAGTAGGAATATAAACAGCTATATGAAAACAATGGAAAATAAAGGAAAAAATGTAATCAGAAATACTTGTTGGGGAGATATTGTTTAGTCCCATACGGAAGAGTCATTAATAGGATTACAAATTTAGGGATTGTTTGGTAAGATTTTTGAAACCTGAAAAGATGTTTTTGAAATTAAGAAACTGCATTTAAACTTGTTTAAATAATTTTTTAAATATGTTTTGTCTTATTAGAAGAGCTTTTAGAAGAAATTGGCATAAAAGCCCGGGATTTCTACTACTTGTAAAAGAGCTTCTTGACAAAATTACCTTATTTCATTTTTTTTTTTTCTAAAAGCTCTTATAGCCATATAAAACACTCTTTTAATAATTTCAATACTTGTTCGATTATTTACAATACCCTTTTTAATTAGAGAATGTTAATAAATTTCAAGCAAAGATGTCAACCACTTTCAAATTTACAACATGGATTATAGCAATGCAATGAAATTGAATTTTAGAAAATTATTTACACATGTTCAAAAGCAACTTTTGAGTTTTCAAAACCCTTGCCAAACAGGTCCTAGGTGGCTTTCTGAGAAAGTTATTTCTACAAGAAGCAAAATAAAAAATCTAGCTAAATGGGCCCATTGAGAAGAGCATATGTGAAGGGGGGCAACCACGCCTTTCAACATGGATGCTTCAATGCGTTGCACAAGCACGCATAATATATGTTTGAGATTTCCTTTAATGGGGACCAGATAAACTGAGTTCTGAGATTGTATCGTCATTTGCGTGAATTTTGCTGATTTTATTAGAGTGATGCTACATGTAAATAATTATTTACGATTGATAACTTGATACTATATTAAAATTTAACAGATTTCTTATTCTCTCTCTACATCAATCTGTAAGTAATGGATATACAAGTAGCATTGCTCATTTTATTATAGCCCATTAATGATCTAAAACCAAATGAGGTATCGAGCTGTTTTTTTTTTCTTTTTACCTTTTTTCAATTTAATCGTTCGATTCCATTCAATTTCATAAAATTGACCTTCAGGTTTGGAAGCTAGAAATGATATGTGACGTTCGTGCACATGCATGCGGGACTAGAAAATAAGTCTAGCACAATTAGTGCACCCGATACCAAACATATAGAAACGTGTACGCATTGGCCGGAGCATCAAACGAAGCCTAATTGAAGAACTTTAATTGGACAACATTTTGGGGAAAGAATTATATATATATGGCACATCTGGCAAAATTACTTCTTCATTAATTCTAAGTGCTAATGGCTGGAGAGGGATTGTATTAACTTGGCTAGCAAAGATGAATGAGACTGAACCCTAAATTAATGTCACCATTAATGGCTTGATGGTGGAGCTCCATTTGTTGACGACGGTGATGCTATGCCGTTCGATTTCATCAAATGGCTGCATTTGCCAACCTCACATTCATTCACACAGCTATCGACTTTGTTAATATCTGTAATATTCAACAATTACAAAGATATATTCGCATGTACAAAATATTACAGAAATCTCATTGCCTTCCCACAAGTTATTCAATTATTTCAAATTTTTTATGTCACTTTTATAAATTATATTTGTAAAATTCTCTTTTAGAAATTGAGTTTCATATCAAAATCTAAACAACAATAAGTTTATCAATCGTTTAAACATATATAGGCCCACAAAACATGAAAATGGCATTTTTGGTACATACGCCAGATATAATCAACGTCTCTATTTCCTCAATCATATAAAGTCATATTCAATTCAAGATATCGAATATTTTGCAAATATATTGATAGAATACATATATAATAAGTCCTATTGTATACACATGACGTGGTTAGCGATTTTTATGTCACACACACACACGTATATATAGGATGGGGAAATTTAAAAAGTACGTACCACTACCAAAATGAGCACATCGATGAACAGCACAACCAAGCTTGCAATAATCTGGTTCCGAGGCTGTCGAGTGGAAGCCAGTAATACACTTAATCAAGCATTTCAATGAACACTTGAATTTATCTTTTCCGAAAAAGCAACCGATTTCACAAGGTTCTATGCAAGATTTGAAAGATGCACTTGCTTGCCCTGCAAGTAAGAGCATCAACAACATAACTACAGTGATGGTTCTTACGTTTTTGCTCTCCATGCCTGCTTCCTGATCTCACTCTTCACTCTTTCACTTTGGAATTTAGATGCCTCACACATACATGTATACTTTAATTGTGTGATTTAACAGATTTCCTACTTTGCAACCAGGAAATAGGAAATGATTATTCAGGTAAAACAATCATATATTGGCCAACAAATTTAAGAAAAGTTAAAATCCATATTCCGTGAAACAAATTTCAATCAGCATTAAAATTTGTATAATGCCAATGATCAGATTCAAGACAAGTATTTCCTGTCAAAATTTAAATAAAATTACACAATCTCATATTAGAAAATCAATTAAACAATAAATAATTTCCTTAATCGCTTTACGAGTTTGAGTATTAGGAAAGAGAGGAAGATATTCTGGACTAGGAATCAAGAGAGATTTGTGGACAATTACTACTATATGACAGCTCAAGACAATAGTTTTGTAGCAAATCCAGTAAAATGTCAATTTTTTTAAATCGAGTATATAGACTATTAGATGAATTCTTCAACATTTTTCATCCTTAAATAATCGAGAAAAATGTTAATTTATTTAAATCTCAGTATATATGTTATTATCTAGTATAACTTCATTACGTTCCTACCTAATATAAGAAATATAGGAGGCTATCCTCAACTTAGAATATAATAAAATTTCTTATAATTTATAGATTCTCATGTTTTCGAGTAGAATTCATAAGATACTAACATAATTCTATGAATAGATTTTTTTGATTTCATTGTATTTGTTGTTCTTACAATTATGATAAGGTGATTTAACTTCTTAATATATCATGAAAATATATATAAAAAATAAAATCTATTAGTTTATCGTTTATAATAGAAAGTTCATAACTTTGTTATTTAAAATAACTAATTTAATCAATCTAAATAATCAAACAAATAAATATTAAAAAAAAAATTTAAGAATAAGTTCAACTGGAAATTAAATTTATTTCATAATGGTGTTGAGAATTACGTATAAAATATGTACTAAATAATTTATTATTAAAGATATGTTTAGTTGATGAATAGAGTTTCAACATGATAATAGATTAATAGATTAATAATAGTTTTAATGGAGCAAAAAAAGCTCGAACCTTTTTTGCTCGAGTCTAACCAGAGTTTCGAGTTTCGACTCGTAGTTCGGCTCGTTGACATGGCTAGCACCAAGTTAGCGAAAATGCGACGACTTTTTCGTCCAACTCATAATTTTGATCACTTCAAGATCACTCCAATTTAGACTCCAATACTCACTAGAATTTGAGTCATACCATAACAAATCTTCACCTTGAACCAAATTCCAAGACAAGGAATTCCAAGTCAAGACTACAACACCACTCATCTTCTTCCAAACAAGCCACATTGGACTAAATCAATGACAAACACCCACTAAGTTTAAGCAATGTTCAAATTTAGCAATAGAAAGTGGTTTTGTCATCATATTAGCAAGATTATCCTTAGTATCAACCTTGTTCACTACAATATCACCACGAGCAATCACATCACGCACAAAATGATACCTCACATCAATGTGCGTAGTCCTCTCGTGAAACATGTGATCCTTAATTAAGAAAATTGCACTCTAACTATCACAGAATAATGTAGACATCTGCAAGTTTTCACTGATTTCACAAATAAATTCTCTTAGCCATATAGATTCCTTACATGCCTCTGTAATGGCTATCTATTCTGTTTCTGTTGTAGACAATGCTACTGTATTTTGCAAAGTAGTTTTTAACTGATAGCACAGCCTCCAAAGGTAAACACATACCCTATAAGTGATCTCAGCTTATAAAGATCCCCTACATAATCTGAATCCAAAATGCAAACGAGTATTAGAAGAGTCTTTCAAGTATCTGAAAATCCACTGCACTACTTTCTAGTGTTTCATGCCAGGTTTTGCCAGGTATCTGCTAACTGCACTAACTGTATGTGCCAATTAGGTCTTGGACAAACCATAGTATACATAAACGATCCAACTGAATTGGAATAAGGAACCCGATACATGTAATCTTGTCTTTATCTGACTCAGGACACAAGTTAGATGATAATTTAAAGTGAGCAGCCAATGGAACATTGACAGCCTCCGCATTCAGGTAGAAGACATCTTATCATCATGCGTCCAAGTAGAAGACATCTTATCAAACCCAAGCAAGGCTTCCTCTAAATCAATCTGCGCTAGAAATCGCTTGCATCTTCACTTGCCATAAGGTAAATCTCGTGTTTCTATCCAACAATGAGATATCATACTTCATTGTCGCCATATGGAACAATTAACCTCGCTCCGATACCACTTGTTATGGAATAAACAAGATACCATAATTTCTCTAATATCAATTGTTATGAATTTGGATATTGTGATAATGACGATAATGAAATAAATGAGAAGAAAAATAAACACTAACATTTACGTGGAAACCTAACACGAGAAAAAATCACGGGTAGATGAGGAGAAATCTACTATAATCAATAGCAATTGTGTTTACAAAATCTCAATACACTCAATTGAAATCTAAAACTCTCAAGATGTTGTATGAATCTCTCTCTGTTGTGTTCTATTGTGATAATTTTTATACAAGTGCCATATGTATATATAAACCCTAGAGAACAAGTTTTATAAAAATAGGAGTCCAAAATCATGTCAAAAAAATGAAAACGGGCTTGAATCGGATAAGCATCTCGCGAGCGACAGGCAGGCTATAGCCCCATCACTCGAATGACAGGCAGCGCCAGGCGAGCGACCAATTCTCTGGTTGTTTTCTATTATGCTTGCTAGCAAAAATGCGGTGACTTTTTCCCTTGATCCATAATTTTGATCTCCTCAAGACCACTCCAATTTACACTCCAATACCCACTAGAATATGGGTCAAACCACAATAACTTCCAAGAATTTATTGAATTTCTTGTCCATCTTGTGTTTACGCAGCTTTTGTGGGAATTGGATTGGAAGAACATAAGCCTTCACTTTTGAAGAAATGTTAGCTAGTGGAGTCGTTGCCATATTTTGTTTGTAATCTTTTTGAGTTATTTGGCTTATTCACTTTTTCTTTATTTGATTCAGTTTTTTTTTTTTTTTAACTTGCCATAAGGTAAATCTCGTGTTTCTATCTAACAATGAGATATCACACTTCATTGTCGCCATATAGAACAATTAACCTCGCTCCGATACCACTTGTTATGGAATAAACAAGATACCATAATTTCTCTGATATCAATTGTTATGAATTTGGATATTGTGATAATGAAGATAATGAAATAAATTAGAAGAAAAATAAACACTAAGATTTACGTGGAAATCTAATACGAGAAAAAATCACGGGTAGATGAGGAGAAATCTACTATAATCAATAGCAATTTTGTTTACAAAATCTCAATGCACTCAATTGAAATCTAAACCTCTCAAGATGTTATATGAATCTTTCTCTCTGTTGTGTTCAATTGTGGTAATTTTCATACAATTCGTGCCATATGTATATATAAACCCTAGAGAACAAGTTTTATAAAAATAAGAGTCCAAAATCATGTCAAAAAAATGAAAACGGGCCTGAATCGGATAAGCATCTCGCGAGCGACAGGCAGGCTATAGCCCCATCACTCGAATGACAGGCAGCGCCAGGCGAGCGACCAATTCTCTGGTTGTTTTCTACTATGCTTGCTAGCAAAAATGCGGTGACTTTTTCCCTTGATCCATAATTTTGATATCTTCAAGACCACTCCAATTTAGACTCCAATACCCACTAGAACATGGGTCAAACCACAATAACTTCCAAGAATTTATTGAATTTCTTGTCCATCTTATGTTTACTCAGCTTTTGTGGGAATTGGATTGGAAGAACATAAGCCTTCACTTTTGAAGAAATGTTAGCTAGTGGAGTTGTTGCCATATTTTGTTCAGGTAATCTTTTTGAGTTATTTGGCTTATTCACTTTTTCTTTATTTGATTCAGTTTTTTTTTGGTGAACTGTATCTTTCACAGTAATTTCTGGCAATTCAAGTCGCTTCTGGTTAAGAAGGCATGAACTCCCTCCTTTGAATTCAATTCGATGGTGCTAGGTAGTAGTATACCTTGTTGTCTTCAAGAGATGAGTTTTGAAATTTGACCCACTTGATTCTCCAGTCCCTTAATAATTGCCTTGACACTTTACATTTCAATTTCATTCCGTTCTTGATACTTCAACTATTGATATGCCAACTGAGCCAAAGTCTATTCCTATCCTCCTCTCTTCTCCCATCGTCTTCCCTAATTTGGTGAATTTTGCACATTCTAAATGTTTCTATAGGAGAAGTTGGGATGATGCTTCCATCTTGTATTGTATATCTGAGAATATCAATTATTCTACTAGTTAACAACACATGTTTTGTACGTGTGATTCTGTAATAGTGTTATGATTTTTTAATTATTTTTTACTGTTGAAAAAATTCATTCAACGCGTACTATCATTACAAAATATCAATCAACCACATCCCTTAATTTACCACAATCAATTACTTGAAACTTCTTAATTATCAAACTTCTAATTGACTTATTTTTCAATATTTTTTTCACATAATTATGTGTTTTTTAATCTAACCAAAGTTGTAAAGGTACAATCTATTACAATCAACGATAAAATTAAGACTAATTCACTAAACCATAACCCTGTTGCGCTCAATTTGACTTCCAAATTATTCATTTTTCTTTGCAGTTTAATCTTTAGCAACTTGATCATAATTGGTTAATAAACAACAAAATAGGTAACATCTATTTCTAAAAGCGTCGAGTGTTATCAAATTCTAGTTAACAAACACACTTAAAAGTGTACATAGTTGATCACAATTTCAATGATTCCCAGTACATCTAACATGCACGGGGAAGTTGCATCCCTATGATGTAAGAAGACTAAATGTATAGGAAAGATGTTTGGATATCGATGATTTAAGCTGTTTTGAATAGATCGTATCGGATCTCGACTTAGGTTATATTTCTTTCTCATCGGTTTATGCTTCATATTTATCACATCTTCTTAAGTCACAGAGATCCAAAAAGCTTCTGAAATTGCTAGAGAATATCTGTCGAGTACAATTTCAATAGCAGTTTATTTTGTTACTTTTTTTATGGAAAATTAAGTAGCACAAATTTAGAAAATCAAAACCTTAAACAAATATGTTAATGTTTAATCAGATGCTTTCATGTACTATAATTAGAAACACCATTTACATGCCAAATTTGCATAGAGAACGTGCTATACTTATGGTGAACCGTATCCGCAATTGACTTCCAAACTTCTACCTTTCTTTTGTGCAAACTCCTAGTGTAATGGTACACTTCTAAAATGTTGGGTTAGCAAAAAATTGCTATTGGCTCCTTGTGTGATTCAGTCACCCCTTAAAAAATCAAATAAAATTGAAAAATTATGCACCTATGGTTGGGAAACAAAGCCGATACCAGAATAGTTCTGATACCACTTGTTATGAAATCGGCCAAATAATTAAAGAAGAAAATATAAGAATACGAAATTTTAATGGATCACACAACAACCAAGAATATTGTGGAAAACGAAAATTTTATTATACCAAGAAACACCAACAATTGTCTTACAAGTTGATCATCTCAATCTAATCTAAACAATTCTCTCTTGTTTCTAATGTATACAACCAATGATCTATTGTTATAATCTCTCAAGAGTCACATAATTTCCTTGTGTATTGCCTTTTTAAGTGTTTATACCTTATGGAGTATTTATAGAAGCCAAATCACAAAGTTATGGATGAGGTAGGAGTCCAAAATAGCGTTAGAAACCAAAATCGAGTCAAATTCTGTTGCAGCGGTAGCACCTAGGCGCTATCGCCCAGAGCCTAGGCGCCACGTTGGTGGCGCCAGGTCCCTGTCCAATTTTCTCCCTCGCATTTTTCTTTCCTTTTTGCTTCCGACTCTATCCTAGTGTTTCCAAAACTCATCTTTCATCCATCCAAGAAGTCCTTAAACTCAATCAAACTTCCAAAACATGATGATATTTGATTCCTAATCAAACCGAACTTCTAAACCAAGATAAATCAAGCTTCCTACATGCAACAAACTCCTAAATCACATAGAATTTTTGTCACAAATCCTAACAAACTCTACATTGACACAAATTTCATAATAAGAAATTAAGCTCCATTCTTCAAGTCATTCTCCAACTCTTCCACCATATTCCCACCGAACACCCCATGCCCCCGTCTGGCACACTCAGCAACTGTGAACTATATACAAGCCCTGCAAACCAGCAGAACTACCTTGCGCGTCTCCTTGCTTGAATCATCATGTTCACTTCCAACTCTAGCCGAGTCAATAAACCTGCTTGAACCATCACAAGCAACACCAACTCCACCCAAGTTGTCAAACATACTCAAAACACCATGAACAACTAACTCCACCCGAGCTACTAGAAGCCTTGTTCGAATCACCATGAACAATCCGATCACCAACAACTCTTCCCAAGTGTAAGCTTACTAAACCATAAGTTGCAACTGCTTCCTCTGTCATCATCGAACCTTCCAACACATATAACCGAGACTTTCTTCGTCCCCTTAAAATAACCCGAGCACCATTGCTAACTTTCAGGACTCTACATCCACCGGTATACCTATACCCCTTTGCATCAAGAGTAATCAAGGAAATCAAATTTTTGTTGATTCCTGAAATATGTCGAACCTGGCCAAGTGTTCTAGCCTTCCCATCAACTATCTTGATTTTGACGTTACCAATCACAGTAATTCTACAAGGCTCATTGATTCTCGTCATCACGGAATCCCTTGTAACTGTTTCATATGAAGAAAACCAATCCCGGTTTGAACACATATGAAAAGTGCAAGCTGAATCAAGAATCCAATCGTCGTCAAGCTTGGAGTCACCTTCAGTAATCGCCAACAATTCTCCATCTCCATTACAGTCCTCTTCTGCAAGATTAACATTACCGAAATTTTTTAATTTTTCATCCCGATCCGTAGTAGTAAACCTGTTTCACCACTCATAGCAATCCCTCTTTATGTGCCCCTTGTTGTTGCAATACCAACAGACTATACCGTTGTTGCTATCCTTGACTCTGTCCCTTCCATAACTTTTCGTCTTCCTCTCACGAATAGTGAGACCCTCTCCATGAGCCTCAGAACTGACGACCAGATGCTTCATCTTCTCCTTGGAATAAAGCGCATCATACACCTCGTCAATTGTAAGAGTATCCCGACTATAGAGAATAGTATCTCTAAAAAGTCATATATGAAGGCGACAATGAACATAAAAATATCAGCCCCAAGTCCTCTTCATCATACTCAACCTCCATTGTTTCCAAATCAACGACGATTTCCTTGAACACTGATA
>CAIGRB010117654.1:4367-20519 GCA_903798255.1 Fraxinus quadrangulata
CGAGATAATGTAGACAATGTTGCTGCACTTCATGTAATTGTGAATATATCGAATAGGATGTGTATCATGATATACAAAACCTCTTTATTATCGAGTCCTCTCAATATGAGATGGAATTCGAATTTGTTTTTACTGAAACAGGTCACCTAGGACATTTTCCACTAATTCCTAACAACCTAAGCTAGAAAATTGGAGATCCCACATCAGTTTTATTGAAAATAGATATAATCACTAAATAAGAAGCAAACTAAACCAGTTCTGCAAGGATATATATTTAAGAAAAATCTCAAGCCCATGGAAAACTCAAGAGAGATCATGGCTAAAATAATGAACATAAACTGGCAGGTGTGTGTTTGCTTCTTCATTCCAATGATTAGCCAAGTAAATTTAAATGTAAACAATATATCCTAAGCATATCTTCCATATAGTAGTTATCGTTACCTTCATTGCACTACATCGATTTTCTGGGTAATGTAAAAAATTTAATGAATACTACTGTTGGAAATTGGTTTATAAAAATATTGATTTTGTGATCAACTTTGGACAAATATTCAGGTAGCTTTCGGTAGTAAATTCGCGTGTATAAATAGACAACCTTGTTCTACTCCTCGAATAGATGATCATGCTATATTTGGATTCAGAAAACCAATTTCAAATGAATGAGTAATTGATGTCCAAAGTGAAGTTGAATAAATGAAATAAAACAAAAATTGCCTATGTAAGTTAACCGTTCGAGCGATCGCCTCGCACACAGCGAATGGTCTGAAGAGTTGTGCCAGTTTGTGAAACATGCTGAATTTTGGAGCATATCTCTTTGGTCACAAGCCTTCAACCTCTATAAATTGGATTCTATTGGTAGTCCAAAACAATTCCATATCATATGCTTTGATCATATTACTCTTAAATCATTGCAAAATTCACAGTTTTCTTGCATTAAAACCACTCAAAGTACAGAGTACGAAACCATTTCAAGTTTGTTGTTCCTTGAAGTTTGAAGTGCTTCTACTACAAGAAAAAAACCATTGTATCCTAGAAGACCATTGTCAAGACTCCATAAACACCTAGGTGGGACAAATTCGTCTTAAAGGCATAGTGTCAAACTCTAAGTTTTACTTTGTTTACATTATTCAAAATATGATTAGCAACTCACATACATAATTATCAATAAGTTTGAGATGAATTTTTGTCACTTTGTGTTGCCATTCTTTTCTTCAACTTTTTTATGATAAACTTTTGTTTTCATGACAGAAATGGGTACCATTGGGACTAATTTTAGTTAAACCACAAATGGTACAACAAGTGTGTTTCCACTGATGGCTATATCGCTTCAAACTACTCCTGTACACAGGGAAAAAATCGGAGAAATTCAACAAAGTGAATTTCAAAAGATGCCAACAAAAGATGTTGCTCTAGTTCACCACTTTGAACTTGGCAATGTTCCTTATCGAAGATTTCCTACAGTACAAGAAGAAGAGATTAATCGAGAGTCGATTATTAAGCTTGGATGCATGGAAGCACTCAAATTTCTTGTACAAAAAATATATTCTAAATGGATTGGACAACATACTATTGAGATTATATAATGCTACGAAGTTTGCAAAGAAACTTTGGAAGTCTTTGGAGAAAAAGTACAAAATGGAAGAAGTCGGTACGAAGAAATTCATCATTGGAAAATTCCTCGACTACAAGATGATAGACGCCAAGATTGTCATCGATCAAGTCCAAGAAATGTAGGTTCTTTTACATGACATACATGTAAGAAAATATGAAATTGAGTGAGTTATTTCAAGTTGTTGTTATCATTGAGAAGCTCCTTCCTTTATAGAGAGATTTTAAAAATATCTCAAACACAAAGTAAAGAGATGAACATGGAAGAACTTATTATGTGAGTAAGGATAGAAGAAGACAACAGAAACACTAAAAGAAATTTGAAGTTCAATTTGGGTAAGCAAATGCCAATCTAGTGGAATCTGATTCAAAGATCAACAAGAAGAGAAAGCTCTTGGGTGATGCACCATAGAGAGACAATAAAAAGAGTGCTAAGAAGTTCAAAGGTAATTGCTATAACTATAAGAAAGCGGGACATTGTGCAAGTGAATGTTGCAAGATTAAGAAGAATGCATAAGCGAATGTGACTGAATGAACACCTTATCTGAAGGGCAAGAGATGAACTTTTCTGCGATTGTTTCAGAATGTAATAACATTCGGAATCCAATAGAATTGTGGGTTGATACTGGTATTACCCTCCACATTTGTGCCAACAAGGCAATGTTCTCAAGCTACAAAAAACTTAATGGATAACAACTTTTCATGAAAAATTCTGCAAGTTTGAAAGTCGAGGGATAAGAGAAAGTGACTTTAAAAATGACTTCCAACATAGAACTCGTCCTCAACAATGTTCTACACATACCAGACATTCGCATGAATCTTGTATCTGAATCTTTACTTAGAAAAAATGGTTTTAAATTGTTCTTTGTGTCTGACAAATTTGTACTTACTAAAAATGAGATGTATGTTGGAAAGAGGTATCTTTGTGATGGGATGTTTAAAATGAATGTTCTTACTTTGGTACCAAAATCAAGAAATATGAATAAAATTTTAAATTCTATTTATATGCTTGAGTTGTCTTGTTTATGGTATAATCGATTAAGACATGCAAATTTTAAATCCGTGCGCAAACTTATGAATTTAAGTATAATACCTTCGTCAAAATATGATCCTAGTCATAAATGTGAAATTTTTGTTGAGAAAAACATTAGCTGAAACAACATTTCATTCGGTTCAAAAAAACACTACACCGTTAGAATTAATTCATAATGATATTTATGACTTGAAGTTTGTGCAAACTAGAGGTGAAAAAAATTACTTGATTACTTTTATTGGTGATTGCACAAAGTAGTGTTATGTCTACTTGTTAAGAAGCAAAGATTATGCTTTAGATGTTTTCAAACATTATAAGACTCAAGTTAAAAATCAACATAGTAAATTAATAAAGAATATTTGAAGTGATAGAGGAGGAGAATACGAGGCACCATTTGAAAAATTATATGCAGAACATGGCATTATTCATCAAACAAAGACACCTTACTCATCTCAATCAAATGTCGCTATTAAAAGCAAAAATCAAACTCCTTCAGCTATGTGGATAAATTCAGGCCTACCATACAACATGTGGAGGGAAGCTATACTTTTAGTAAATGTCATTCTTAATAAAATATCACAAAAGAAAATGGATGAAACTCTATATGAATTACGAAAAGGTCATCAACATTCTTATAAACACTTGAAAAGTGTGGGTCTATTTAGCTAAGGTTGAAGTACTAAAGCCTAAGCAAGTTAAAATTAGGCCTAAGACAATTGATTGCATATTTATTGGATAAGCTAATAATAGTAGTATATATCGATTTCTTGTTCATAAGTATGATATACAAGATATACATGAAAGCACTATCATTAAACCAAGAAATGTTGCATTTTTCGAAAATGTTTTTCTATGCAAAGACAAACAAGAAATAAGTCCAAACAAGTGAACTTTTAAAATTGCAAATGGTCCTCTAAGTGATGAAGAATCAATGCGCAGTAAAAATACTAGAACATCTACATGTTGTCATATTTATATCCCGCAAGTGTAGGATCGTAACAAGTAATAAAGTGGACACATGAGTCCGGATATCGTTCCCACAAGAACTACTATCTATAAATTGATTCAATTATTCATAACTTTAATTTGATCGAAAACAAATAGAAGGAGTGTATTTTTATTTTTTTGATTTTCTATTTTAAATATACTAAAACAAATAAAAGTGAATTTTTTATATGATGGTTTAGTGTTAGGATTCTCGATTTCACCATAGCTATCCCCTTAATCTCAATCAAGTTTCATATATTTGATTATGTTTATTTAGCCAAATTCTCTAATGTGGTCAATTTACTCGTCTCAAATTCTTATACAGTCTATTTAACTAAGCCAATTCTATATTTCTATATGAATCCGAATACTCCTTAGTTATACGTATTTAATTTCTAAGAATTTATATAACGATCACATTAACTAGCGTAAGTATCTTTATGTTTTATACTAGCTAGTACCCGATTTTTACTACGTGGTCTAAAGAAATAATTTGTATCTCTATGTAATTGTTTCCCACAAAATCAATGAAGTAGTGGTCAACTAATCGAAACATCAAGAATAGAAGTAAAGCAATTCACAAAATCAATTGGAGATTTAAAACTTTTTAATTAAAATTAATGTTCAAAACTAGGTTACAATCATTTATTCTAACTAAATACTTAATTACACGTCATGGGAGAATAAAAATACAAGAAGGAATTAAAGTAAATCACCGGATTTTAAGGAAAACGAGAAAAAGATGAAGATATTGTATCGAGATTCCGCATTTTCTTGTGAAATATTGAAACCCTAGCTTTTGATTGATCTCTTGATTTTTTTCCTCCTTTTGACTTGAATAATATATGTATAATGAATCCCCCAAACCTTGTCTTAAATGTATGTGTATAATGAAGCTCCACAAGCCTCTTGAATTGTTGGACTAAGGTATATATCTATAGAACAAAATATAGGCTCAATCCTTGTTCAACTTGATTTCCACCAAAGAGTTCAAATTGGTTTCTACCAAAGTGTTTAAGAAACAAAGGGAAACAATTCCTTTTTCCAATTGAACTCATTTTCTCACGTGACTTTATTCCTTCATCTTGTAATATTTGTAATTAAGTCTTCTTTATTAATAATTGACCAGATGCAAGTTTCAAAAGTTTGCAAATTTAGTCCTCAAACTTTCCAAATGTTGAATATAACTCCAAAAACTTACAATATTTTACCAAATGCTCCATTATTACTTTCAATTGATCTCTTGCAATCGAGTTAATCTTCAATTACTTCAAGTCAACTCTAATTAAGTTCCAAATAATCTCTTTTCACATAAATTGTATTCAAGTTGGGGATTTTTCTACAATTAACATAATTTATACAAATTAAGTATCGCTCAATTTATATATAAATAAACAGGAATAGTAGCCCGAATAGGCACATAAAATGTACTTATCACTACAATATACGGTCCTGATTTTCTAACCTATATGGTAGAAAATGATTCTAAAACATTTAATAAAGAAATGTCTATCCCAGAAGTACCGCATTGGAAAGAAACTATCAATAGTGAAATAGGCTATATAATGCAAAAATCATACTCGGGAGTTGGTTGATCTCCCACCTGAAAATAAACATTTAAGATATAAATGAATTTTCAAGAAGAAATTGAAATCGGATAGATCCATAGATAAATACAAGCCCTATTGGTTGCAACATGCTATAAACAAAAGAAAAGCTTTAATTTCTTCGATACATACACACATGTGATAATAATAACTTTGATTAGAGTTTTAATTACAATTACTGCATTACATAATCTCGAGATTTATCAAATGGAAATTAAAATTGTTTTTTTGAATGGTGAGTTAGAAGAAAAAATATATATGGATCAACTTTGAAACATGCTAAATTTTGAGGCATGTCTCTCCGGTCATAATTTCTCAACCTCTATAAATTGGACTCCCTTGGTAGCCTAAAATCATTCCATATCAAATGCTTTAATCATATTACTCCCAAATCATTGCAAAATTCACAGTTTTCTTGTATTCAAACTGTTCAAAGTAGTGAGTTAGTACATTTCAAGTTCGTTATTTTTTGAAGTTTGAAGTACTTTTACAGTAAGGAGAAAATTGTTGTATCTTGGGAGACAATTTTCAAGATTCCGTAAACACCTTGGCATGGAAAATTTATCTTAAAGACATGCTATTAAATTCTAGCCTTGGTTTAAAATTTTATTGTTTTATTCGTCATTTTCTGCATTTTGATTTGTAATTCCAAGTAAGTTTTACTTTGTTTAAATTATTCAAAATATAATTAGAAATTCACACACATAATCGCCAACAATTACATAGGTCCTTCGACAACGTTGTGGGACATAATAATGGTTATCAATATAGAATAATTAATTGACAAAAACCCTTGATGAGTATTGAATAACTCTAAAAACGGTAGAAAACATGCCTTCTTCATATAGCACTTCACTTCCTTCAATTTTAATTTGGTAGAAACCCCCAACTAGCTATCACTAGGTAGTTACAAGGGTTACACTTAATAGTTAGCAATAACCTAGCGACAAAGTAGTAAAATGCACTTACGCACCAGAGTACTCACACTCACTCACTTATATATTGATTCGAACACTTAAGCTATGAAATGACCTTCTATTAGCTTGACTTGGCCCAAATCACTCCTTGGAGGTTGACTAGGTCAACTCTACCCTCACATTCAGCATTTGCATGGCTAGCCCTTTCACTACTTTATCGACTTTTATCCTTGTTGAACAAAGTCGATGAAGAAAAAAAAAATATTAGCAACAAGAATTTTGCCAAAATGGAAGGTTTGAACATGATTATGAATCACGTCCTCAAATGATATTTGCCATCACGGGATAAGTGCTTGAAAGCTTCAATGAAAAATATTTTAGGAGTAAACAAATCTTAATCCAAGTTTGAATCGAGCAAACAAAACTTGGAAAAGGAACTTTGAAAAACAATAAATAAAACTTGGTTTAATCTTTGATTTTTGATATAAAGGAATCAATTTGATGTTTGTGATTTTTTTTCCAACATGAAAACCATTGTTATATATAGTACTACAACCTTCATAGACGAAATGGTGCCAAAATCAAGCCAAAAAGGTGTGAGAACATCCAAAAAGATACTAGAATTCAAACAGCTAACAGTTGGATTTTTGTACCGACGATCGACTTGCCTTAAGCCTGGGCGATCACCTAAGCCATTTTCCGGCCTCCACCATTTTTATTCTCATTTTGTTTTCGCTTGTTTTTTCTTGTGGTTGATCACTTCCATGACTTCTAAATCACTTCTCATTTTTAATTTGAACAATATCCAACAATATCTCACTTGTTCAAATATAAAATGAGTTCATAATTCAAGTTTAACGACGCTTATGCATAGAGTATGAATATCTTTCAATTTGAATCCAAAGTAATCATCGAAATCCTAGGTAGCACAAAAGCTTTGAATCTATTATTTCTTGTGAGACACCTGTGAAATCACACACATAAGCATCAATTATTTCAAGTTCCACACAATCTCATTTAGCGCTCTTATGGCCTTGCGCTTCTCTTATCCATAAACTTTTAAGAGAGAAACTCCAACTTTCTATAGGATGCGGCACCACCTCGAAATTTATATGTAAATTCTTGTAGGATCTTTGTCACTTTTAGAGATACTTGATCCATTAATCTAAACTTTATTAAGAGTTATGAAAACTCAACCCTCCTATTCGTGACAACTAGACTTATAACCTAGGATAGGGTTTAAAAGAATAAAGAAGTGTTGATCTACTTATTAAATGACTTGTTGTTATCATTTGAGCTCGAAGTATACTTGTTAGTATAGTTAGGTAGGGCTGGCGTCATTCGTGAATTTAATTATAGAGTTTTAACCCCATTCTACTAATTTTAGTTCGCATTAATTCCCTTGTGAACGGTTTAGTGAACAGATTGGCTAAATTCTCATTTGACTTTACATGAGTGAAATTATGCCATCTTTGATTAATTTCCTCACGTAATCATATCTTAGACTCATATATCTAAACTTACCATTATACACTTTATTGTATGATTTAGCTAAAGTGGTTTGAATGTCACACAAGATAGATATGGAATAATTATTCATTTCTCCTAATGGAATTTCATACATTAAATCCCTAAGCTCTTCAACTTCTTTTTCTATTTCAGCCAATGTCAAAAATTTGAATTCATAGTTGAATAAGTAATACACGTTTGTTTCTTGGATTTCTAAGAGACCACACCTACTCCGAATGTGAATACCTAACCTGAGGTTGACTTATTCTTACCAATACTAGATATACAACTAACATCGATAAATCCTTCTAGTATTATCGAAAATTTAGAATATTGGAGACTAGATCCTTAGTTTTCTTCAAATAACCAAAAACCCTCCTGATAGCCTTCCAATGTTTACACTTGGATTACTAGTAAACTGACTAAGTTTACTAATTACAAATGCTATATCGGGTTTTGTACATTGTACAACATACATTAGACTCTCGATAGCACTTGCATTGTCAAGTTGTACTATAGCCCTTCCATCATTCTTTACAAGTTTCAAACTTGGATCGAGTGGAGTGTTAGCTTATTTATTGTTCAAGTGTTTGAACTTATTAATCACATTCTCAACATAATGTGATTGGCTCAACAGATAACCCCACTACTCTTGGTACCTTTGACACATAGTATGGTATCCACTTGACCTAAATCTTTTATTTTGAATGTGGAAAATATAAATCTTTTTGTTTCTTTTATACCTTGCAGTTGATTGCTCACAATCAACATGCCATCCGGGTATAAAGAAATGAGTACAACATGATTATCACGAACTTTTAAAATATAAACATTTATCAACACTATTATGTTTAAATCGAAAAGATATTATTGCTAAGTCAAACTTAATCCATATAGGATTTTATTAGTTTACATACTTTATCATCACTTCCGGGCAGAATAAATCTTTCCGGTTGTCCCATATAAACCTCCTCATCGAGATCCCCATTTAAAAATATCATTTAAACATCCATTTGATGTATATGCAAATAATAGATTGAAGATAAAGCGAATATAATCCTAATTGATGTTTTTCGTGCAATTGGTGCATACGTGTCAAAGTAATATATTTATTCTTTTTGTCGATATTCATTGCCTACTAACCTAGCTTTCAAGGCATTAAAAGTATCGCCTGCATTGTACTTTCTTCTAAATAACAATTTGTAGCCTATGTGTTTTGATCCAGGTGGTAAATCGATTAATTTCAAAGTGTTGTTTGATATTATTGAATCAATTTCGTCATTTATAGCATCATTCCAAAATGTGCTAACTCTAGTTGACATTACTTCTTGGTAAGTTTGAGGATTAGTTTTCACCTGAAGAACATACAGAGTAGTTCTTGTGACACTCTTCTCATTTTCCTCAACTAAATAGAAAGAAACAAGTTGAGAGTTTAATTTATTTACTCCTAACACTTTCTCCTTTCATGCTCTTTTACTTCTACAAAGTTGTTTCAACATCATCGGAAGGTACTTTTACTTGTAATCTTGCAGAACTAGGAATCTCCACTCGAGGTTCCCTTAGATAATTATTATTTGAAGATAACATATTCTCAAAGAACTCTATTTCATGAATTCAATAATGACATTTGTTTCCAAGTTTAATACACAATATCCTACAAAAGCTTATTTGATCCCTCTAGGACTCAACTTAGTCCTTTTAGGATTTTTGTTCTTACTGCAAGTAAGAAATCCCCACACTTTGAAATAATCGATGTTCGATTTTCTCCATTTCCACAATTCATATGGAGAATATTAAATCTTGTAGCAAGAATCATATTACCTCTCTTAGTTAACATTCCATTTAATTCATATATGTCAGAATGAATTAAGTCTAACAAGTAAAATGTCCTTTCAACACTATGAAAATGTTTCTTAATTATTTTAGACTTAACACATAATTCACATTTATTATATTCTATGTTTTCGCATGAAATCATTCTAATTTTAATCATCCTCTTTGAAGTATAATACCCAATAAGTCTTAGTCTATCATGCCTATAGAAGTAGGCTCAACAACATAATTCAAATTTTTAGTTTTATTGATATTATTGTCAATAATACAAAGTTTGATAATTCCATCACTAGAATAACATTTTTCCAACAAATACACGTGGACTTAATTCTGAGTCTTCCTAACAAGACACCACTTACAAGATTTCTATTCATATTCAGTACATGTAAAACATTTATCAATGTGTCCTTCCTGCCAGATTTGAATTTTAAGTGTATGCTTCATTTACTAACAACATTTGATTGAACTTCATTCCCCATTTGAATATGTTCATCATTCACTTCTTGATAAATTTTGAAAATGGATCTATCATAGCACAAATGTATGGTAGCATAAGTATCATGCCACCATTCTTGAACATTTCCTTTGACTAAATTCATATTGCTCACGGTAGCAATGATATTGTCAATAGAGTTTACTTTACCTTCTTGTGTTGATTGCTTGTGATGTCTACAATTTTGAGCATAATGTCTAAGTTTGCCACACGCATAATAAGAAACTTTGAATTTCTTCTTGTTCTTGTTATCTTTGTAGTCTTTGTTGGATTTTTGGGATTTTCTCTTCTTGAAATTCTTATTGTATTTGTTTTGTTGATCCACGATATAAGCTTTTGAAGTGTCCTCATGAGAATGTTCATTTCTATCTCGTGCCCTTGACTCTTCCTCTATGCGAAGATGCTCTTGAATCTCTTCCAAAAAATAATCTGGGAAACCGTAAAGAATTTTCTTCCTATAACTCTTCCATGAAGATGGCAATTTCGCAATGATTACACCAACTTGAAAGGTTTTGGGAAGATCAATCTTTACAACCTTCATTTAATTGACAATAACTCCAACCCATGTACTTGTGCTAACAATGGCAAGTTATCCAAAAATTTGAAATCAAAGTATTTAGAAATTAGAAAATTTTTGGTACCTTCCCACTTAACCTTGTATTTGGTTTCCAACGATTTCCATATCTCCTTTTTCGGGGTGTTATTTGTATAGAGATCATATAGACGATCAGAGAGAGCATTCGAAGTGTGTTCTCTACCTATCAATATATCTTCTTCTATCTTTTTTATCTCGTCTTTGTTTCATCAGTGTCATTTGGGGTTGTTTCCAAATCTGGATCCAAAATGTAGAAGATCTTCAATGTTGTAAGAAGAAACTTCAATTTGTCAATCTATCTTGTAAAGTTCGACCCTTCGAATCTGTCAAGCTACACAAGATCTTGATTTATCATTTTTATCGTATATGTGGTTGTCTTGTTCTCTATGTTGAGAATATTGTTTGAGATTGTTAAAAAAAGTTGATAAAGAACAAGAAAAACCAGAAACAAGAAATTCGCCAAAATGGAAGGTTTGAACATGATTGTGAATCGTTGTCCTCAAACGATATTTGCCGCCATTGGGATAAGTGATTGAAGGCTTCAATGGTAAATAATTTATAGGAGTAAACAAAACATAATCCAGATTTGAATCAAGAAAACAAACTTGAAAAATGAACTTTGAAGAACAATATATAAAACTTGGTTTAATCTTTGATTTTGGAAGTAGGGGAATCAATTTGATGTTTGTGATTTTTTTCCAACATGAAAAACATTGTTATATATAGTAAACTTGTGGCCGTTCGGATCTCCAAGAGGAGCATGGTCAGAGCTTCTGGAGCCAGCTCATCATTTTTCTTTGTCAAAGTAAGCTTGACCTTGGAAGGAGCCCCGTCACTGGCAGATGAGCCTTCATTGGTCCTATTTTTCTTAGTAGGCTCCTGTCTCAGGGGCACTGTGGAGGGGGGCCTATTTGAATCTCTCCTAACAAAAGCAATGGAAGCTGCCATCAATTTCTCTCCAACAGTGGGTGGAGCTGAAGGTGGAGAAGGGGGCCTGTTGTTGATCTTCCTAGCCAGTAGACGAGAGGGTGCGCTTTTTCTTATGGGATTCCACAACCTTTTCCTTTCCCCTATTCTTTGGCAAGAGGAGCTCCTCAGATTCAATAGCCTCCCTACTGACCCTCTTCACTCTATCCTTGATCTGTTTGGCCGTAGTAGATGAGGGCTTGTACCATTTCTTCCCAGACGAGGAGGTTGTGGTAAAAATCGAGGCCATATCAAAGGCTTCAACAAACTATCTCTATAAAATAATAAATGAAAATTTTGATCAAAGTTCTACCTCTTCGAGCCATTAGACCAAATTCTTCGTAAAATCTCCAGTGAAATATGAGGTGCTCGAACTTGCACAAAGATAGGTGGTGACGATAGATGTCCTCTATCACACCCAACTCAAAGATACACTTACAAGCTGTATAGTGGGTGAGAACTATTAGCTGAGGGACCCTATCATCCTCACAAATCTGCCACCTTCCCTTGACCCAAAACCATGTCCTCTTTCACCCTTTGATGGAAGAAAGATGATCTATCACAAAAGGAGAATGGGCTCCCCAGTGGCACAATGAATACTAACCCTTTGAATCACCCTACCCCAAGACCCTAGGTTGGAAGAGAGTCTGGAAAACATAGAAGGACATGTCCTTACCTAGGGAGGTCTCTTTCCATAAAAAGTAAGTTCCCACTAGCTGGGCCAATGATACTGGGTGGGATATTAGATGTTTATTACTAGGTGAGATATTGGACGTTTATTACTGGTTTTCCATTCTCTTATGGCGAAGCAGATTGGGGCTATACCTTTATGTGTAGATGCCCCGGATTGAATTGTTTGGCGAAATACATCGGATGGTAGCTGCAGCTCGTACATTCAGGATACCAGTTTCAAGATTCATATCGATTACTATGGAGCTCCATTTTTCCCGTCACTTTCTCATTTTTCTACTGGAGACTATGGCAGGACCTCATTCCAATAGATATGGTTATTTAGTGGAGGATTGGATGCCAATTGGCTTCTCATTATCAGTGTTGTTCCGAGACTGAGACTATCAATCATATTTTCACTAGCAGTAGCATCTCCAATCAGGTATGGTAGCATTTTTGGGATATTTTTTAGGTACCTATGAGTTCAGGAAAGGGAGCCAGATAGAGATTCCAGAGATGGAGGTATTTTGGACATTATATTTGTTGTGGACACATTCGTATTATCATTCCTCTACTGATATTTTGGTACCTTTGGACCACGAGGAATGATGTGAAGCATAGGAAGATTCGCATGGTAGCTAGATGTATCATTTGGAGGGTCTATTGCATGATCTATTTTTTTTCACATGGGATGACTATTTCGAGTGGTACACTGGCGAAGAGATTTGACACTTGTGGTATTTGGTATTTTTATGGACTCCCCCTTCTCCATCTCCCCCTATTCTAGTTTGATGGCGTACTCTATCAGTCGGATCAGTCAAGATCAATACTGATGGATGCATCAAGGATAGTTTTACGAGTGGGGGAGGTATCATCAGAGACCATGTAGGATACTGTATTAGGACTTTTTTAGCTTCGTATGGACCATGCTTGATATTATCGGCAGAGCTCCGGGCTATTTTTAATGGGATTTTACTAGCTCATGGACTTGATTTTTCAGCGATTTGGGTAGAGTCTGATTCTACAGTAGCTATTCACTTCATCACTAAAAGAGGAGGACCATGGGCTATTCAGAGCATACTCAGATGTATCACAGATATCATATCCTTCGACAAAAATACAATTTCTCACATTTACAGAGAAAGAAACCATGTTGCAAATGCTCTTGCTCCGGANGGGCTATTCAGAGCATACTCAGATGTATCACAGATATCATATCCTTCGACAAAAATACAATTTCTCACATTTACAGAGAAAGAAACCATGTTGCAAATGCTCTTGCTCCGGATGGTTGAGATCATCGACGATATCAGATATATGGACTACATGACCTACTGTAACATATTAGGGCACTAGTACAAATTGGCAGACATGGATTGCCCAGTGCCAGAGTTTGATTTTTATTTTTACTTCCAATTCTTATTTTTGCTTTAATTTACATTAGTTCTTATTGTAAAGGAAGTAGTACTTCTTCGTTTACTGCGTTAATCTTTGTCATTTATTTTCACTGTAAGGAAAATAGTACTTTATCATTTATTACTTTCATTATTTTAATGTAATCACGGTATTCCTCTACCACAAGTGAATGCATATTAATAAAATTTCGGAGGTACCATCCTCCTTTAATCAAAAAAAGAGAGGGTAGACGAAGTTCCCCTTCAGAAGGTATTCACTAATCGCCACATATCCCAACCCAGGAAAGCACGTTCTTTCCACAGGCGAAGGGGCTAGGAGTTCGATTATGTGGGATATAGTATTTCTCCCTAATTTCTACGAGGTCAGTAGCAATAACATTTGATGGAACCTAGCAGCTCCCCAGCCAGTATCATAACCTAAATGACATTTTCTAATGTTTAGCACTCTTTGGCTTGCCTTAATGACTTGATACGATCGACTGTGTTCGTTATGGTCACTCCCATTTTAGACGCCACCATACTCAAGTCTAGGTTTTCCCCACCAGGGTTTGAAGAACTCATGATCTCAAGAAAAATAAGAAGAAATGAAGAAGCGAAGATGAAGGAATACTCACAAAGTTAAGGAATGAACGAGAAAGATCACTGGCCCGAGAAAAAGTTGAACCATTGCAGCAATATTTTATTGAAAATGTATAAGGACGCTTTGTGTTCCCAAGCATTGTAAAACATACATCTTCAAAATTAATGAGTTACAGTCTCGACAAGTAAAAAAGGCACATCACTTCATCCTCGACTACGAAAACTTCGGCAAGGTGGTGTTTGCTGTCGCGGACACCCAAAAGTAATACTTAACCTCTAAAACTAATGTAGTAGTGAAAGTAAGGGTCGATCCTACGAAGAGTATGTAATTCAATATTTTATATTTCGTACAATGATTGGGGGGTTTTTGTCTACAAATAATTGTAAATCATGCAATTAATTACAATGAAAATTAAATTAACGAAAACAATTAAAAGAATAACCTTGGTCCAAGTCCATATTCACCTTCGACACTTTACAATTGATCATCGATACAAGTATAAATCAACTCATATTTTGAATATTCACCGTTGGAATTATTTTCCTATCTCTCCTTACTTGTAATTAATTAGAATATAAGCGACCAAATTGACCCTAATTACCAAATAACCTAAGACAAGCTCTCTAGATTTAATTTGATAATCGCATTACGAATTAGAAAGATTGATAAAGCTCAACAACACAAGCACAAGCGGTTGCATTTAATTTAGTTGAACATTCTTCCTAAGATTCAACAATCACCAAAACAGCAAATTATCAAACTCTAGTTGCTTCACAAGTTAAAGAAATCAACAATTACGGATTTGATATTTAACTTAACAATAGATTGTAATGAATAACAAACTAGAAGGCCTCCTAACAATTAAACAAAATAATCATGGAAATAAGTGTAGAAGAATATTCAATACTAAAAAACATGAATTAAACTAAGAAAAACCATTTGGATCTCACAATATGTAGTTCCTAGGCTTCAATCTCCTTCGATCAAGTGTAAAGGTTTAATTACGATTCATGAATCTATGAGCAAAATAATGAAGAATCAAGTTTAAAGGCGTTCTGTACGTTCTAGGATTGCAAATCACGTATTTATAGTNGAATTAAACTAAGAAAAACCATTTGGATCTCACAATATGTAGTTCCTAGGCTTCAATCTCCTTCGATCAAGTGTAAAGGTTTAATTACGATTCATGAATCTATGAGCAAAATAATGAAGAATCAAGTTTAAAGGCGTTCTGTACGTTCTAGGATTGCAAATCACGTATTTATAGTTATTTCCATAGGTGGTTGACTTAAATTCGGAAACCAAAATTTTTGTATCAGGAAACACCTATGCAACCATATAGTAGTAAGTCACGTGGTGGCATAAAACAATGAAACTGGGCTCTAAAAATCTCTGAAGGTGCTCATGCAACCGCATTGAATATTACACTATGCGACCGCATAGTTTTGCCATATCTTTCTCTTTGGATTTTTTGGTCATATATTTCTTTCCTGATGTCTAATTGAGACGATTCAAGAAGTATTGAAAAGCTGACTCAAAGGGTTACAAATCTTTTAGAAATATAATTTTTCCAATTCGAATATTTTCTATGCCAAAAATGGGTCTCAAACTGAGACTGAAAATCTGAAGCATAACATTTTTGGCTATGAGTTGATATGTGAGAATACTGTGATTGTATTTCATCCCTTTGACTCTTTCTTCATCTGATTGACATCTAACACTCTCAAGTCTTCATCTTGAGGTTCCACATAACTTTTGAGTATCTTCATTTCAGTCCCCAATCTTCGTTTTCTTTCATTTTGGTCATTGTTTGTTTTATTTCGTCCAAATTACGCCATATCCATAGAATTGCCACCTAAATCAAAATATGAACGTAATGAGTACATTTTGACATTGATTAATTATACAAGCACATAAAAAGCATTTTACATTCTTATCAA
>CAIGRB010117656.1:1264-20863 GCA_903798255.1 Fraxinus quadrangulata
ATATATATATATATATATATATAATTTGAGCTTCTAATTAAAATTTTCAATTCAAATCTATTAAGATTCATTTAACTCGAACTCATTTAATATAATATTTCTCTTCAATATTTCATCTTTAAATTTTGCCATTTTTTGTATTTTTTTTTCAATTTTTCATTAAACATAAAATTTTACGTACAAAATAAAAAATAACATAATTTAGATAGAATTTTATCCGAAAAACCATAAAATATCATGATTTAGGACCTCGAATAATAAACTACACTTATCAGGCTGCATCACCATTTTCTTCTTCTTTTGCAATGAATCGCCATCTTCTTTGTCTATATGCCTCTTGCCATTGATTTCCACGTAGGTTGTCCGCTTCACAGCCTGTGTGTCACCGGTTAGGTCTCGTTCCTTCGAATCTGACAATATGGTTATGGAGCGGGTTATTCTACGCGAAGGAGTATGTGCCACTTTATTTTTTAGCTCCACAATCTCCACTGTGGCTACCGTCTACCGAAGCCATTGATAATCTTCGTTTGGTTGCTGGCACTGGATGAGACCCACCTTCTATTTGTTGTATAAAGATTGAACCCATGGGTAATGGTTGATTTGGAATACCCAATATTGGTGAATCTTCGACTGACAGCCTATTGATATCAGAACGCATCTTCGTACACCGGTTGGAAGTGACCATTACTCGACCGAAATGCTGAATAATATTATGAAATCTTCCAATAATGATTCCTTAACTTTCATGGATGATGTGATACACCACAAATGCGAAATGGGTTTTATATACATGAACATAAAAACCACTTTAACACCAACATTGAATGCTGAAAGATCACTTCTTGATAATACATACCACAAATCTCGTGATATGGGTGTTGATGGTGAATGATCTGTTATGTGATTTGAGATTTTTTAATATTTGCGATTTGGGGATTAATATTTCACACAAAAACAGAATAATTTAGATCAATTTTTGAACAAAAATACTATATATCTTGCGAAATGGGTGTTGACGTGCACATATCTGTGTGATGATTAGAATCATGGTTTTTGGTATTTCGATTTTGGAAGGAAATGGTTCACAGAAAAATGGGGTTTCTACTTAGTGCTGGAAAAAAAAAAAATTTAATGGGTTGGGTTGGGTTGGGGTGCTCCAGCAACTCCACAAGTAAATTTCTACTTTGGCATTCCTTCCCGGGCATGGTAGATAGTACCATAGGAATGGATACGTGTAAGATGCGTTACATAATTTTGAAAGAAAAGTTAATTATTCTTTTTGTTGAACAAAAACATGTAAATAAGGGATCTTAAAAAGTTCTTCCATTTTCTTCTATATCTAAGAGATTCAACGATAGTTAGTTATTGATACTACCAAAAATCCGCATATGTGAATGTCTGAGCTTGACGAAGGATTTCAAGCACTGCTCAATCTAAAACAAAGAAGTCGAGATATGTCATTATTACCCCTTTGATGTTTAAGTTAGCGAAAAAAGAATTCATGCATGATGCTATGAACTAAACTGAATGTAAAAAATGTACATAAATAATGAACGGATGACTTATAAAGTATAATTCTGTTACCCGTTTGAGGGTCCTGCAGGAGCTGAGCATTAGAATTTCGTCAAAACTGTAAGACTATTATAGTAGGATAGCATTAAGGCCAGCAGTAGATGCCTTCAAGATTACAGAACTAGAGAGAGAGGAGCAATGAGGGGAACAACGTGCTCAATAACATTGGGCCCGAGCATTAACCCGATGCCGTGAGCCAGATGATGTTTTAATCCAAGGGAAGAGGTCAAGATACCAAGACCTCAAAATCGGGTCTGAGTGAAACAAGGTCAAATTTCCCTGGATCAAATTTCAACTTATGTGAGCCAAGCTAGTGAGAACAAATTATTAGTATTTCAACTCTTTATTATCTTGTATAATCATAGGAAAAGTAGTGAATTAGTGATTTTAAATGAGTAGAGCTAAAACTAATTACACTCGAGGTAGAATATTCTACGTTTGATAGGTAAACATGTTTCCCTAAACTTAAAACTAGCTTCTTCAATGCATGTGTGGAGAGTATTTTACTTCTAATTCCAGCGATTAAAACAATCATTAAATTCACCTCTCTTCAAACTACACATATTCTATAGTTGGTTTAATTGTTTTCTATCTCCCATTAACCGTTTTCGTTAATCATTGGAGGATCTGGAAGCCGATCCAAGTCATATGCTCAGTTTGGATCCATGATGACTGAGAGACGGACCTCTTTAACTTATATAACCTTGCGTAGATTTTGAGACTCTCCCCCTAAAGAAGCACTAGAGAAGCTACATTTGAGCGAACAATATTTGCAGCAAAATGGTTGCATTTACTTGTAATAAATGGAGAATTAAGCTTAAGACCATCCTATGCAATTTATTATGTACAAAGCTCTCCGGAATGAAATTCTTCACAATTACAAATAATTTATTCCAAATTTGCTACAAATAACTACATAGACCCGCCAAAAACATAAAATTGTCCAGAAGTGTGCTTCGAATTGGTTACTCAGCCACAATACTACCTCAATTTCTGTTGTCAAATAGCCATGCGCAGTACAGTTAGGATGTCCGCCTTCAGTCAACTAAGGGTCGAATAGTCAAGTCTATAGAGCATTTTTTCATGATAATGTCCCATAGTACCCCTTTAGAAACACACATTCGTCAGTATCAATGTTTATTAAAGATCGTCGAAAATTTAAAAGCCATAAAAATAATATACGTACAGACAAATTGAAAGCCTAACAAAACCTCTCTCATGTTCTCTTTAGACAAATTTATTGACACCACAAAACAACATATTAGGCAAATATCATATATGCACTTTAAAAAAAATAAAAAATTATCAGCCAGAAAACTACGTGTAACTGTAACTGTCATGCATTTGTAATCTGTGCGATGGGCAAAACAGTGTGAAATACGCAAAAGGCGACGAACTTCAGTACCTATGCAAATTGTGAGAAGTGATCCCTGACCTATGTTATTGGCAAGTGTAGTCCTCACCCTACATTGCTTTGTTTTCAGGGTTCCCTTCTGTTCAATGCTTTGAGCTGACAATTGTTCTTACCATCGAACTGCCTGGAAAAAGAAGCATAGAGCTTCACAAAGCCAAAAATCTGAGCTTGCTGTTACAGTACAAAATACGAATTTATTGACTTGCAATAAAAATTATTCCACTCTCTCTTATGGGTACTAAATGCTAAAAGAAAATATTTAACTGTCGACTAACTAGCTATAAACTTGATGGTTGAGGACAACACTTGCCAATCACTTAGATTGGGAACAGCAACTTGCATAGGCTGGGAACCTCCATTGAAATGTTCCTAAAAATATAACCAGAAATAATAAGCAACCACAGCCTGCAAAACTTAATTTTAGAAAAATTGAAATTTGACCATGTTCTCAGATTTTAGCCTCCGTTTGGCAAATTTATAAATGGTTTATAAATAGGAATAGCAGTGAGTCTCATGAAATGTATATTTATGAATGTGTGGTTAAAATTATCTTTGACTTTGACTGAATTTATAAATTGTATCCAAATGGAGGCTTTCATGAATCAAAGTGATGTGTTACTATACATTTTTCCATATATGCATGTTCAACGATGTTGGTAACCAGTGTTCAAACAGTGCTTCAATGTGAAGCAGACATATATGAAGAATATTGGCAATGGCAGCACACAGTTCAATGAAAAATGTGGGTGTGATCCAAAAACAATCAGCATTAATCTCAACAAAAAGGCGGCAGTTGAATTGCCTTAGCCATCTGAATAAAGTATTATACTGTACTGTAAGAATTCTTGTAAATAACAAGGAAACTTAAGAACTCAAATAAATAAATAAATAAATAAAAAGAGAGAGAGAGAACAGAAATGCAAATGGTAGCTGGATTAAGAAAATCTGCACTATACAAATAGACGAGCAATGCTGTCTTTCGCCCATGATTTCTTTATGAACTGTTGAAGGATTATATGCTGTAAATTCAGGGGTGGAAAGTAAAATCAAGAAGCATGTTTCCCATGAAAAGAGAGGATAAAACAGAAAGCTTCATGTAATTCAAATAGAAACATAAGCCATAGTCACTGAAGAACCATGCTGCCCTCCATGTGTAAATCTTAAATTACATGGCAAACATGCTTCCCCTAGTTTATGTGAATGAGAAAATAACTTCCAACTTCGAGACCCCAATTAAAAAGAAGCTTTCCTGCTGGCTGCTGCTAAAGTACTTCTATCCAGCCAACTACATGACACCAACCAAACATGGACCCAAAGACGGATCTAGGACTGGACTGCAAGCATGACTAATATATAGAAAAAAAAAATTTACACAAAAAAAAAATAATAATAAAATAAAATTACAAGAATAAATATATCTTCTATCAGTTCAGTCTCGATGCCTCTCGATTGAGAGTTTCTTCTCATTAAATATGAATTGTTTCCCTAATTAGAGTCTATACATCTTCCATCAAATCTCCTAATTACAGCACTTTGCTAATTAAAGCCAAAACATTGTCTTCTAATTACAACCCATATTCTATATTTACAACGTAAAAAAAGGAATGTAATTATACACATGGTATGGTGACTAATTTGTGATACACTGACATCCCCTCAAATTGATGTTGGTCGATCAATAAACATCAATTTGTCAACCATGAGCTCATGTTGAAGGTGACCGAGAGCTTTGGTAAATATGTCAGTGATCTGAAGATCTATAGATATGTGAGGAAGTGTAATCACTAGTTTCGATAATGGAGTAACAATCAACTTCAATGTGCTTGGTACGCTCATGAAATACCGAATTAGCAACAATTTGAACAGCGCTTGTATTGTCAACACGAAGGGGAGTCGGAGTAAGATGTGGAAAATCGAGTTTACGCAGCACGACTCGAAGCACACAATCTCAAAGTAGGCGAAGAACATAGCCCGATATTCAGGCTCAGTGGAAGACTTCGATGACACGATCTTGCTTCTTACTCTTCTAAGAGATGAAAGCATCGCCAAGAAACGTGCACCAACCCGTAATCGAACGTCGAGTATCTGTCCAACCAACCCAATCAGCATCAATGAAACTAGTCAACTGTAGAGAGCTCCCAGTAGGAAAGAATAAACCTCAACTAGATGTACCCTTTAGATAACGAATAATACATCACACAACGGCTAGGTGAGAATGTCTAAAGAGCCTACATAAACTGACTAGCTTGCTGGACCGCAAAAGATATATCAAGCCTAATAATCGTCAAATAATTCAAACTCCCTACCAATTGTCGATAGAGTGAAGAATTAAGATCATAAATCCATCTCCCATTAATTTCATCGAATTCGAATCAAAATCCAATTTATTGACAACCCTAGTTGAGGCTATCGCAGCAAAAGAGTGACTGGATCGTATACTAAAGTGAAGGCTCATTTGCTAAAACTTCCAAATCACGAGGTTGAGTGTTGTAAAGCTATAACAAATGATATTCATCAATCAATCAGGAGGGAACACGCACAAGCCAAGAAGTAAAAATTAAAAGATGAGGTCAATGAAAGGAAAAAGGGCTGAGTATGTCTCATTATCGAGTGGTTCTAATTTGCTCCAGAAAAAGAAAAATAGAGGAGAGCTGGGACCTCTAGAAAAGACATTCAAGATGGCGTAGAGAGACATGGTTGATAAAGAGGCTTCCAATATGTTCTTCACTAGTGCATTGTCGTTCAATTTTGCAAAATCTTATTACTTCAGACAGTTTTGTAGAACTTTAGCCAATAGCAACTTTGCTGGTTATACCCCTCCTACTTATAATCGATTGATTGCTAGCACAAGAGGAGCATACTAATAGAAAATTTCAGCCCATCATAGATTCATAGAGGAAAAGGAGAATGTATTGTTTCTGATGGCTGGTCAAATAAACTAAAGAGACCTTTTATAAATGTAATACGAGCATTTGTTGGTAGAGCTATGTCTATTAGAGCAATCTCTATAGCACGGACACTTCAATTAGGATAGCGTGTCCGTGTCCGACACGTGTCGGACACGAGTCGATACCGACACTTCTCGGACACTCTACCGAAATCATTTTTTTTNTAAAACTAAATTTATACTATTAAAATAAAGAATTTTTAAGAATTTAATCAACATGTCGTGTCTGTACTTTTTTTAAAAATCGCGTGTCGGCGTATCCGACACGTATCGTGTCGGACACACGTGTCCGTGTCGGTGCATCGTAGAGAGCAATTGATGCAAGTGGCAATATAAAAGATGGGCAATACGTGGCAACAACGTTTATTGATGCGATCAAGCAAATTGGAAGCGCAAATGTTGTTCAAATCATAACAGACAATGCACACAACTATAAAGCTAATGGTTTAAACATTGAAACAAGGTATCCTTGTATTGTTTGGACTCCTTGTGTGGTACGTAGTCTGAATTAGACTTTGAAAAATATATGTGATCCTTCTGAAAAATACCACAATATGCACATTGTAAGTGGATTGCTGATTTGGTGAGTGATATGCAAAACATTCGTAATTTTATTGTAAATCATGGAATAGCATTAGCTATATACAAAAATTCATTCTAAGTTGTATTTGTTGAGGGTGACCGATACAAGATTTGCATCTGTTATTGTAATAAGTAAACGATTAAGAGAAATTAGGCCAACACTTGAAAAAATTGTGATGGATTCTTATTGGAGAATTAATAAGGATAATGATGGTAAAGCACAAGAAATGAAAACGTGTGTAGTCAATGATGTTTGGTGGGATAATTTGGATTATTTATCTTTCACTGAGCCTATTCCTAAAATGTTAAGAGTTGATGATACTAATTTTCGAGTTTTACATTTAATATATGATACGCGGGATACAATAATTGAAAATGTGAAAAAAAAAAAATGTATTTGAGCACAAAGGGATAACTATAGTTTCTGGGCGTTCACTTTTTTTATGATATGATATTCATCAAGTTTTGGAGAGTAAATGAAAAGAGTAACACTCCTTTGCATTGTATGGAGCACTCATTGGTTCCTGTGTATTACAATGAAGCTTGGCTTCAAGATGGAAGTAACAGAGTTCCAAGAATTGCACCACATAAGGATCAAGAAGCTTCGATGAATAGAAGCAAATGCTTCAAAATGTTGTTTGAAAATCCAATTGATTTTAGGACAGCATATTTTTAATTTGGGTCCTTTTCTAATGGATCGAAGTGTTTCAATCAACCCCATGTTATTGACGTAAGAATGTACGAAGAATCAATCTTTTGGTGGGCCAATCATGTTTCTTCAGTACCTTTGTTACATTCTCTAGCATTCAAATTGCTCTCGCAGCCGGCATCCTCTTCTTGTTGTAAATGAAATTGGAGAACGTATTCACTCATCCAGAGTATCAAGAGAAACAAACTGGTGACAAGTTGGGCTGAAGACTTCGTATTTGTTCATTGCAATCTTTGGCTTCTGTCATGAAAAGAGTACTCATAAAGATGGGCCAACAAAATATTGGGATTCGTGTATGTATACCATATTCTAATATTCTTTGTTTCTTTTTTAGAAATCTAATTTTATTACATTAATATTTATATATCTATATTTTTTGTAGGTAGGGATCAAATTGGATTGAATGGACAAGGTAGCATTAAGATGGTAGAACTATCCCTTGAATGAGCCCAAATTGAAGGCAATTACGTTTGATGAGGAAGAAGAGTAAAGCTTGATTGGGAATGCTTGTTTAGCTTGACTTCAAGTGGAGAGCTCTTGCTTTTTATATTATGACATTTTGGATGTTTAACTTTATTTTGAATCGTGTTTTGTTTGAATTTGGATTTTATCATTTTATGAAACATTTGTATTGTGGCAATTTGCTATTTTGTTTAATATTGTGGTTACTTGCTTTAATTGAAATATTTTTCTCTTTGTTATGTTGACATTGTTTTGTAATTTTTTTTGTAATTTTTTTATTAAAAAAAAAACATTTTGTAAGACATATCCTCGTATTCGTATCCAAAATTCAGATTTTTTTTTAACTGTATCCCCATATCTTAATTTTTAAAATGAAAAGAATCTGACTCCTAGATATGTACTCGCATCCAACATCCACACCCAAGTCAGAGAAACATAGCCATGGATCATCCGTCGAAGTTAGATAAGCAAGTGAGAGTCAAACGACACGTGATCGTCACGTAGTATGTTCACCACTGCTAGATACCACAGGGGCAAAAAGAAATGTTTACCGAATGACGGGAACTGATTGCACAACTCCCAGTGAAATCATGTATCTATACAGTATCCCACCAAACTTCATCTTAAAACAGTCGATGTATCCAAGCATTTCAAAGATCATAAATTTGGTTTGTGTGATAAGGCTTAGTTATTGTTGCATTTACAATTGGAATTAGTCTAAGTTGTGGGTATTTCTTTAGTAATTCTAGAATATCTAAAATTAGTTTGAGTTGATATGTCATAGTTTCCTACAAGGAAACATTCCTATAGGAATAAGGAATAATAGGAGTACATAGCATGATGCTTTAATTAAAAGAAGAATTTGGTACAAAAATTTAGGACCTTAAGAAACCTTTTGAAATCATGCCCTGTTCTTCTTCTCGAGAGCCTAGCTTGCTCCTCTTCCACTAATACTTTTTCCAAGCTGTTGACTGGCATGCAAAACAGCCATTTTTTTTCTTCTCTTGGTATCTTAGGATCTTCAACCTTTACCCATTCAACACGCAATATAAATCCCTACAAATCCAGAAAACCTCAAGGTTGGCTAACATCACTCCTATATATGAATATATGAATCTTTGTATACATAAATACCCCATACAAATCCTATATATCTGCCTTTACTAGCAACACTTGACAAAAATAACCATTAAATCTTATATGTGAGATGGTTAGGGGTCACTATCTTACTCTAACCGTAATATTTCAATCCCCTCCAGTATGGTGAGGTGAGGCAAGCCTTAGTTCGGTGATATGCCATGAAATATCACTTGTCTCTCGCCCATACGTGAGGACAATCACATGGCGGTTACCTATTTCCTCCAGCGTTTCAATATGAACCGAAAGTTTTACTTTACAAAAGTAGCAGATATTGGTTCTAAAAGAATGTACAAAACAACTTACTATGGAAGTGTCTTCCAGGAATATTTGGCCTGGGATCTCATACAATTAAAAAAAAAAGAAAAAAAGAGGAAGTGTTAAAGTAAACTCACGCTGCAACTCAAAAATGTCATTTTCCTATTCATAATTTGAAGCTTTCAACGTTATGCAAAGATATATAACCTTAGCCTAGTGTATCTTATAAGAAACTGAAACAAAAGGAGACAAACACACACGATTATAAAGAATCTCAAGTAAAACACCTTATATGTTATCCTAATGAAACTATGAAATACCTTACCATATACCACTATCCCACAAATTGTAAAAAAACTTACAGAAACCTAAAGCAAATAAAGTAAAAATTACCTCATTTCGTCTGCGGGCATCATTCAATCAATGTAGTTAAAAGGTAGTCCCGCAGCTCATAAATCAATCATCAATCCTTAAGATAGGCAACACGAGATAAACAGAAAAACTACATGAGCGTCATAATCATCAAATCTCCACCATCACCAATTCGAAATGTACTGAGATGAAATACCACATAATTCGTAAGAATAATCATGATAATTGACTCGTTGAGATACCAGTTGACACAGCTAACTGAAATTCTATTACGACACACCAAACTGTCCTAAGTAAAATCACAATCACAATCGATGTAGTTAAATACCACATAATCCATGCGAAGTATCATGATAACTGACTCAATGAGTCCATACAGCTAAAATCAAAATTTATTCGGATACACTAAACTGACCCAAGGAAAATCACCACCAAAATCACAATCGCACGCACAAGCACACACATCTAGATCTTACTTAAATTAAAAGGTATTCGAAAGTTACAGGAATATGGAATCGGTCATTTCAAGATTCAACATCCTCCAAAGGTTTGTTGCTATCATTTTCTTCGCTGATATTCTTCCCAACAGCAGAGGTAATTACCAGCCGCTGTCTGATGACGCTGGAGAAATTCGAAGACAGATTTGAGTAAAGACCGAGTACTTTGGATATATTTCCATTGATTTCCTTAATCAAAACAACATTTTTCGCCAAATTATCAGGAATCTTCGACTGCTGATTCTCGTTCACCTGTTGAATCAAAACACGGTTGTGATTTAACACAGTTTGTACCTCCTTAAAGGCCTTGCTCAAAATCTCCCATGCTTCCACGTCGCAGCACGATTCTTCTTCGCCGTCCTCGTCATCAAATCCACCGCCGTTGAGGCGGCGATTGGCGGTGGCTTCGATTTGGAAATTGTCGTCCATGATCGAGGAAGAATCAAGTGTTTATCATTTCATAGTGTATTTACCATTGTACGATTGTGTATGTCAGTATGTATATATATTTTTTATTTTCTAATTAATTTATTCGGTGTTGGTGGAAAAAAGAACAACCGACTCCACAAAGACTGCGGTTTTTCGCACCGGTAAAAAAATCCGACAAATTCGATATTCGCAGGCCCGTCCTGAATGGGGCGGGGATAACCCGCTTAATTGGATATTCGGGACGAGGACAGGGTTCGGGGAAGGGACAGGTAACGAGCGCCCCGCATCACCTCTCCCCGCCCTGTTTAAATTTTTTTTTTTATTTTTTATTCTTTTTAGAAGTCAATACTTTAAATGAAAATTTTCATTAGTTCTAATAGAAAATGACAACTAAAATTATTTGTCTAATTCTAATGAATAAGGGCAATAAAAATAAATTATCAAAAACTTCAAAAATAAAAAAAAATAAACGNGGTAACGGGGCCTCGCCCCTCCCCGTTGTCATCCCTAGTTTTTCGAATAATTTATAAAGAGTTTTTGATAGTCATACTTTTTCAATAAATAATTTGTAAAAATATTCAACGTGATAAAGGACTTAAAATTAAATCAATGTTTGGTCTCCATTAAAATATGTTTCGGAAAAAAAAAAGTTTTATATTTACATATAATATTATTTTATTAAAAAATACTTGATTATGTTTGATAAATATTATTGAGGAAAGAATGTATTTTAAATAGTAATATGATGGGAAATGTGTGGTTAAAAAGTTAAGAAAAATTATTGATGTGATGAAAATTATTATTTTATTGAAAAATGTGTGGTTAAAAATGAATTTTGAAATAATATATTTTGAAAGAATGTGTACCAAACATAGTTTCATGGACCGCAGATTTGGCTCTCGAGGTACTACTCCTCAAGGCCGTCTTTCCCCTCATTCTTAGGTCGGCAAGCTCGAACAACTAACATACACACACGCTATGAGTATGATGTTAGGAAGAATATCCGTATATGATCATATCATTAGTACATTTTTTGATAAAATAGACATCACGTCTAGATGTAAGCGTCCTTATCGTGTCGAATGGAGAGATAAGCATCTCACTGCATGACACATGGGCTAAAAAAATGTATTTTGGATAAAATGTATCCCAAACAAGGGCTGAGTTTGATTTACTTTTTTGAAATCAAAGTTCAAATATATAAAAGAAAAAAGGGAAAAAAGACTTAAGTAGACTGTTTAAAGTTCAAACTTTAAATTTTGCCTATAATTGAGCACCATTTAAAAAAAAAAAAAAGTTTACACGTAAATTTAAAAATTGAAATTAAAATTTTTAACTACACGTTTTTCAAAAAATAAAATTAAGTTTTACAAATTTTATTCTCATAAAGAAACTCAAACCTGAGGGCAAACAGCTGAAGTTAAATATTGATGGTACATCAAAAGGAAACCCATGTCCAGCTGACGGCGATAGAATTCTACGCGACAGCAAAGGACTTTGTTGGGTTGGTTTTTCTCATCACTATAGCTCTTGCACTGAAATGGTGGCTGAAGCACGCGCCCTTCTTGATGGGCTTCGTCAGTGTAGGGACCTACAACTAAGTAATATTATTGTTGAAACCAATTCAAAAATAAGATGATGAATCATGCATTAATCATACTTAAATAGGTCCATATATTGTCGTCAGAAAATGTCAAAGCTATAGAGGTTGGTGGTGGTGTATTATTATTTCTATCGAATTTATAGCATATTAAAAATATAAATTGCACAAAGTACTTTTTATATAAAATATGTAACAAGGATATCAAATGTTAAATGAGAAGATATTTTTTCGATAATACCTCTACATCTGTAAGTTAATACAAGGATCCATAACCGTAGCTATTAGATATAACATGGGCAAGTCCTCACATTATTTCCAAAATTACATCTCCATGATAGCAATAATGTCACTCAAAAATGAACCCTGTATATTTACCTTTTTTTTTTTTTTGCAATATTAAAAAATGAGCTAAAATAATAAGAGCAACACAATAGCATACGTCTGCGCACATCAAAGGAAACCTTAAAAAATTTCATGATCTCAAAAGTAGTTGACCAATCATTAAAATTTAAATCATCATCAGAACCATATGAATATATACAATTATAAAAATTAATAATAGTTGCATCATAACAACATCCGTTGCAAATATCCCGGGCCGGCCTTAGCCCAAGTTTCACGGGGTGTCTTTATTGTTAACACAGAAAAGGACACCGTGTGGCGTAGTCTACTCCACTAGACTATCTTCTGCCTTTTCTCAGTCGTTTCGAGACGAAAGAAAATTTGATTACAAATTATAGAAAGTTTGAAACATAATTGAAAGAAACTTGATCATTGATTGCTTGAAAGCTAGAAATTACAATTATTGAAAGCAGTAAATTATAATGGCTAGTGCATGGGCAAACATTAGAAAGCTTGAAAAATTGTTTGAAAGACTATTATCCCCTATAATAGACTTCGGAACAAAAACTCAAGTGACGGGAGTAGACGTTTAAATGCCGAAAAATCATACTATACTTTTTCTATTTTCTAACTATTTACAATTGAAATAAACTATTATAATGAAAAGGAAATTATAACTCAAACTTGAACTAATAGTTACAATGTAGGGTCGAAGTTGGGCAAACTGCGGTCAATTAACGGTTTGAAGGCTTCAATGTCTTTTTCGCTTGCCTAATTATTCTACTCGTTGTTGCATCCGCTCCATTTGACCAAATACTCTTGAAAATATTTCCTAGAGGCTCGAGTAGTTCGATGGCCAAAAATCTCTTCAACAACATTATTTTCGGATTTTTTCAATTTAAGTACACGTCGCTTCAGATCTGCAGACTTCTTGTACCATTTCTGAGCGATATCTACAATATGAGGAAGTAACGGTTGCCGGCCAGTAGTAATCTCAAAAGGACTCTTATTGGGAGAAGAGCTCTTCTGGGCATTGAACGCATCCAAGCCGCATCCAAAAGCTTTATCCAAATTTTCTGTGAAGTAGAGATAAAGTGCCGAAGACAATTTTTCAGCACAGAATTGAAGTGCTCTGTCTGTCCATCAGATCGTGAGTGAAAACTAGAACTCATGCTCAAAGTTGAACTAAGAAGTTTGAATAACTCGGTCCAAAGTATGCCAATAAATCGAGAATCTCGATCACTGATGATGTCCTTAGGCAGTCCCCAATATTTGACATTGAGTTTGAAGAAGAGTTGAGCTGTCTCTTCAGTTGAATTATACTTGGGTACTGTGGTAAAAGTTGCATATTTATATAAGCGGTCTACCACGATGATGATAGTGCCAAAATCTCCAACTTTTTGCAATCTACCAATGTAGTCCATCGATACACTCTCGAATCGTCTGTTCGGGATGGAAAGCGGCTCCAGTGAGCCTGCCTTTTTCTGATGATCTGTCATATCTTGCTTACAACCAAGACAAGTTTTCACATAACTCGCATTGTCGTCCCTCCTTTGAGGCCAGTAGTATGCACGTTGTAGTAGTGTAAAAGTGCGCTCTACGATAGTCCCATTTCCAAACATTTCTCCCAATTATTTTGGAAGCTTTTCAAGCTCCGACTAAGACATTCGGTATGGTGCCCTGGTGGGAGGTTTGGTACCCAGAACGAGTTCAATCTCATGATTTCTTTGGTAACTCATCCGGCATGGTGTCCTCCGATTCCTCAATAAGCCTTCTCACAGGTTTAGGAATAGGACAAGTTGCCTCTTCGATCTCCTCTAATCGAAGAGTGCACAAAAATGAGGGTTTATTGCTCTTGAAACCCTTACTAAATTACATGGTCGATATGCTCTTCTCACCCATCTTCCCAGCTTGGGTAGCAACGACCCACGGTTTACTACTCATCATCATTACTGAATTGGAATATGATAACACTGCTGTCTTAGTGTCTCAAAGAAATTCCAATTCCAAAATAAACTTAAAATCATCCATCTGAACTGCAGACAAATTTGTCCTTCCCTCGAAGGGACCCGCTTTGAGCAATACAGATTTCGCTATTCCAACTATTGGTTGAGCAGTGGAGTTAATTGCTTTGACCTTTCCGCCACCTTTCTCCAGAACAAGTCCGAGTCGCTGCACTTCGAAACTTGCAAGGTAGTTGTAGGTAGCACCAGTATCTACCATAACCCTGATTGGCTTTCCATTGATCTTCACATCAATGTACATTAGGCCAAACAAATGCCAGCATTTGATTCCATCTTTGGCTCTCTCAAGGGAACATCATCCCTTTTTGTAGCTTAGTGTGATATGGTATTGCACCAGTGTGAGAATACGTCAACTACATCCTCATCCTCTTCTAAGTCAATTTCGCCATGACAGCTAGCTTGTGGGACATCTTGCTTTGAACTCATTCCGCCACTTGCTAATTAACAATATGCATTCACCATCTGTTTCTGAGGACACTCCGCCACCCGGTAGGGTCCTTCGCATAGAAAATATTGCAATTTAGGAGTGGCATCAGATCTGCCCTCAATTGCTTTTCCTATATTCTAGTTGCTACTACTAGCACTGTTATAGTTTTCTTGATGGCTATTATGATAGTTTCCCTACGAGTTACTCTGACAGACGCCTTGATAGGCTCCTCCACTATTCTGAGAGTAATACTTTCTACCATTTGAGTTCGAGTTGAGTCTATACGGTCTGTTTCCACCTCCTACAGATTGACCATTCCCCGAAGGTCAATCTTTACTTTCTTCCGATTGATAGTCACTTAAGCACTCGGTAGCTCCCATAGTTGTGCTCAAATCAATGACCTTCTGTCTCTGAAGTTCTATGCGTGTCCAACAAGAAATTCTCAACTTCTTTTGCATCTCGTGCCCCTCCGCAGGTACACGGTTTCGAAAATTTGAGTCTGGGAGCATACTCTTGTGCGGGGGCTTGCCCGTTGCCAACCTCACGTTAGAGTACTCGTAATTGAGCTCTCAACTCTTCCATTTCATCTTGTAGATCAAGTATGATCGCAACAACATCAGTCATTGTTGTGCATGCCTTTCGACTTTTATCCAACTGGGTGTGTAATTCACAAATTTCATTTTTTTCCACCTCAACCTTTTCCTCGAGGCCCTCCAAGCATAGCACAACCTAGTATTTGTCATCTCAAGCGCATCCACGGGCTGTTTTGTATTCCTCTTTTGAGGATCTACCACTCCATGGTATTCGATTCAATTGGATTCATAACTTTTCAATCGAGGGTCTTGAGCCGCAGCTCTGATACCAACTTTCATATGGTGTCTTTCTTCTTAGCACAGAAAGAGAAATTGTGCGGCAGTAGTTTGCTCCGCTAGACTACCTTACGCATTTTCTGGATCGTTTCGGGACGAAAGAAAATTTGATTACAAATTGTAGAAAGCTTGAAACACAATTGAAAGAAAATTGATCATTGATTGCTTGAAAACTAGAAATTACAATTGCTGAAAGCAATAAATTACAATGGCTAGTGCAGGAAAAACTAGAAAGCTTGGAAGATTGTTTGAAAAATTAATACCCCCTATAATAGATTTCGGAACAAAAACTCAAGTGACGGGAGTAGACGTTTAAATGTCAAAAAATCATACTAAACTTTTTTCTATTTTCTAGCTATTTTACAATTGAAATAAACTATTACAAAGGAAAGGAAATTACAACTCAAACTTGAACTAATATTTACAATGTGCGGCAGAAGCTGGACAAACTGCGGCTACGATAAGGTCGCAAGGCTTAAGTAAAGTTGCTGTCCATGACACCAAGGCAGGTANACAAAGGAAAGGAAATTACAACTCAAACTTGAACTAATATTTACAATGTGCGGCAGAAGCTGGACAAACTGCGGCTACGATAAGGTCGCAAGGCTTAAGTAAAGTTGTTGTCCATGACACCAAGGCAGGTAATTCCCTGGGTCTTAGATTTCAAGGGGCCTCAAAAAGGAAGCCCAAAATCGTCCTTATCCACAACCACGCAATTCCCTTAAAAAAATTTGTTAAGAAAGGAAGAGATATCTTTTTCTCTAGCCTCCAATCGGCAGTCATCTTCATTCTTCACCAAAAAATGCTCTCTATTCTGCGACGATTCATATTTTTTGTTAATCATTCACCGGAAATCTGAAGTACTCATTCATCTTTTCGTCAATCTCTTTTTGTGTCTTGAATTAGATTTGCTAGATTTTAAAAGTGGCCAAACGGTCTATCGAGCTGAACCTGCGGGCAATCGAAGCATGGGTAATTTTTTATTTTTTTTCCGAAGAAGTTAAAGGCAGAGACCTGTTCTTGTTGTCTGCTGAGGTAATTCTAGCTTCATCTCTTTCTTGGATAGCAATCTTTAGAAGTTGAATACTTGAATTAATTGCTTCACAATTTTCATATTCCTTATTCTTTACCATTTTCTCATTGTTGCCGCTTTTAATTTCCCAAGGGTGCATGGTAAATTTTTATTTTATTGGATTTATTGGACCTGTAAATTATTTTAAAGTATTGGATCTATTGGAACTGTAAATTATTTCTCAAACAATTCATTGCTTTAGATAGAGATTGTTATTCCACAATTACTATGCAAAAAGTACAGAATAATGCAGTGATCATATAATATCCTTTTTGCCTTATATACTTATTTAAAATTTACAGGATCCAATAGATCCCATAATTTTATTTTAAAGTACATTTTATTGAATTATTTTGGTAATTTGATGTGGGCCTATGCATTCCGTAGCTACATATTTGCAAGTTATTTTTTGTTGTTGAATCCTTCTTTTGGAGAAGTATGGGAATTTTTAATTCAAACTTATTAATCAGGTTCTACTGCTCTTTGTTTATAATTATATCTACAAGAAAATTTGAATCTGCATGTGCCAAAAGAAAAAGGAAGGCAAATGTTGAACGATTAATTAAATCTCAAGAGGGCACTTGATAAGTTTTCTAGTGGTAGTAAACAAATACATAACGAAGACGTAGTTATTGGAAGAGTTTAATGAGAATTATAACAAAGATAATACAATTGAAGAACAACATTGTTTGGTGAATAAAGAGATATCTACTGGCAGATATAATGACCATTTTCCCTCGACCTTGTTGATCCAGCAAATTGAAGAAATATGAATACGAACTTAAAAGATTTAATTGTAATGAAAGGTCCTGTAAGAGAAAATGATATGATTATTCCGAAAGATGTAGCAAATTGACACTTTTGTTCGACAATTGCTTAATGGAGAGAAACATGACAGAAAGTGATTGATATATTCAAAAAGATTGAATAAAATATTTTGCTTTTGTTGTAAGTTATTCAAAAATGATGGGATCGGAACTCAATCGGTACGTGATGGTGTAAATGATTGGAAAAATATTGGTAAAAAAGTATAACACGTGAAGTAAGTTGTGACCACATCTATAATATGTGTAGATGGTTTGAAATGGAATTAAAATTTGAAAAGAGTAAAATGATTGATGAAAGCGTACAAGAACAAATCAACAGAGATAAAGAACACTGGAGATAAGTATTGCTAAGAATAATATTTGTAGTGAGAACACTTGCTAAAAATAATTTAGCATTTTGTGGAAATAATGAGAAGATATATCAAGAAAATAATGGTATCTTTTTAAGAATAATTCAAATGATTGTTGAATTTGATCACGCAATGCAAGAGCACATTCGTCAAATCCAAAATAAAGAGATTCATTATCATTATCTAGGACAAAAAGTTTAAAACGAGGTGATATTTATGGTAGCAGGTGAGATAAAAAAAAAAATCATTGAGAAACTCAAAGATTCTAAATATTTTTCTGTTATATTTGATTGCAATCCAGATTCAAGCCACGAAGAACAAATGTTTATAGTATTGAGGTGTGTAGATATTTCAGCAAGTCTAGTGAGTGTTGAAGAATTTTTTAAAGGATTTTTATTTGTGGATGATACATTTGGTAAGAGACTTTTTGATGAACTTGTGGATACTTTGAATAATCTAGAATTTGATATCGATGATATAAGAGGTCAAGGCTATGATAACAGTGCTAACATGAAATGAAAACATAAAGGAGTTCAAAATAGATTATTACAAGTAAATCCTAGAGCATTCTGTCGTCGTTGTGGGTGTCATAGTCTTAATCTTACACTTTGTGATATGATTATTTGTTGTTTAAAAACTAAATCTTTCTTTGGGATGGTGCAAGTATGTATATACACTTTATTTTCGTTATCTAATAAATGGTGGAAATTTTTCAAAGATAGTATAAATGATCTTACCCTTAAGCCCTTGTCACAAAATCGTTGGGAAAATCATGTTGAAAGTGTTAGAGCAATAAGATTTCAAATTCCACAGATAAAAAAAACTCTACTTCAATTGGCAAATATTGATGATCCTAAGACAAAAGGTGAGGTGGAGTGTTTTGGCAACATATGAAATTGAGAATTTTGAATTCTTACTTAGGATTATTATTTGATATGAAGTGTTGAATAATGTTAATAGAGTAAGCAAGACTTGCATATTGATGTTGCTATAGACCATTTAAAATGGCTCATTTCATTTTTGAAAAGTTATAGAAAATATGGATTTGAATCGGCCATGGTTGATGCTAAAGAAATTGCAAGTGAATTAGAAATTGAACCGATATTTCGTAAAAAATGGGTTGTACATAAAAAGAAGTAGTTTGATGAGACTTCTTCCGAAGAGATTACGCAAACAGCTGAAGAATTTTTTAAGATCAATTATTTCATATATATAGTAGATCGAGCTCTATCATTATTTTAGAATATATTTAGCAATTTCAAAAATATGATGATATATTTGAATTTTATTTGATTTGAAAAGATTTAAATCTATTGACGATGATGGTTTGAAGTATTCTTGCATTAACCTTGAAAATTATTTAAAGTATAATATGGTTTCTGATATTGATGGATAGAATTATTTTATGAGTTGAAAGTTTTCAAGAGAAGCGATACTGCAAAAACTATTGGAGCAATTAATGTGTTGAATTACATTAAGAGAATGAACTATTGTTTTGCAAATGTTTGGGTTACTTATATTATTGACTATTCATGTCACAGTTGCCTCTACGAAAAGAAATTTTTTAAAGTTGAAGTTGATTAAATCTTATTTTCGATCAAACATATCACAAGAGATATTGAATGGATTAGCTATGATTTCTATTTTAAAAAAATATATTGGAAAAACTTGATTTTAGTAGTTTGATTACTAATTTTACATCTCAA
>CAIGRB010117664.1:0-81650 GCA_903798255.1 Fraxinus quadrangulata
ACAGTTCCATATACTCCTCAGCAAAGTGGAGTTGCTAAAAGAATGAATAGGACTTTATTGGATAAGGTTAGATGCATGATGATTAGTTCAGGTGTTCCTAAATTTCTTTGGGGTGAGGCTGTTATGACAGCTATATATTGTAAATAGAACTCATTTTAGTCTTTTAGATGGTAAGACACCTGAAGAGGTATGATCAGGGAAATTGTCTGATTATACTATTTTGAGGACTTTTGGGTGTGCTGCATATTCTCACCAAAGCATAGGCAAGTTGGAGCTTAGATCTCAAAAATATATTTTCATGGTATATCGTGAGGGAGTAAAATGATACAGACTTTGGGCGAGAGATGAGAAAAGTTTTAAAATGATAACTAGTAGGAATGTAACATTTAATGAAATTGATATGCCTTGTTTAAGTAAGAGAGTCTCCAGTGATGTTTCTAAGAATGATGAGGATGAGGAGACTAGAATGTAAATGAAATTAGGTCATTCTCCTGGACTTGTTGAGGAGGAACAAGTTGAGAATGAAGTTGATGAGGAGAATGATGGTGTCACCGGTTCTCATGAACCTATTAAAGGTGATGAACATGACTGAGTAGGTGATGTGGTTGATCTTCTAAGTGATTATTAACTTGCTCGTGATAGAGCTAGGAGAGAGATTAGGGAACCTGTTAGGATGGGTGATTATCATTCCTTTGCTGTTTTGTCATATCAAGATTTAGCTTTTAAGGAGCCTAAATCTTATAAGGAGGCTTTAGGTTGTCAACAATCTAATGAGTGGCTAGGTGCTATGGAAGAAGAGATGAAGTCCCTTATGAAGAATAATACTTGGAAATTGATTCCTAAACCTAAAGATAAATCTTGTGTAGACTGTAAGTGGATTTATTGTATTAAGGAGGGTAGTTATTCTAAAGAGCCCCTTAGGTTTAAAGTTAAACTTGTTGCAAAGGAGTTTACACAAAAATTTGGTATTGATTATAATGAAATTTTCTCTCCTGTTGTGAAATATACTACTATAAGTGTCATGCTTGCTTTGGTTGCGCAATATGATTTAGAACTTGAACAAATTGATGTTAAAACTGTCTTCTTGCATGGTGACTTAGATGAAACGATTTATATGGTTCACCCTTAAGGTTTTATCGATTCTAAAAAACCTAATCATGTTTGTTTGCTCAATAGATCTTTGTATGGTTTGAAACAATCACCTAGACAATGGTATATTAGCTTTGACAATCATGTGTCTTCATTGGCTTTGTGCAGAGTGCCTTTGATCATTGTCTTTATTTTAAAAAAAATGATAAAAATAGTGTGATTGTTTACTTGCTTTTGTATGTTGATGATATGTTGTTGGTTGGACATAAAATGAGTTATATAAATGATATTAAAAAAGTTTTGAGTGCTGAATTTAAAATGAAAGACTTAGGGCATGCTAAAAGAATTTTAGGAATGGATATTAAAAGAAATAGATCACAACAATCTCTTCTTTTAACACAGTCCGACTATGTGAAAAATGTGTTATCCAAATTTACTATGCATGATTCGAAGCCCATTACTTTGCCTCTTACTTGTCATTTTAAGTTGAGTAAAGAACAATGTCCACAAGATGAATCTGATATCAAATACATGCAAAAGGTGTTTTATGCTAATGCTGTTGGATCTGTTATGTATACTATAGTATGTACTAGACTTGATGTTGCATATGCTATTAGTATTTTGAGTAGATATATGGTAAACCCGAGTCCTGAACATTGGACCGCATTAAAATGGCTTTTAAGCTACTTGAAAGGTTCTGCAGACTTAGGATTGCATTTTAAATTTTGTAAAGAGGGAGTTGTACTGAAAGGTTATGTGGATTCTGACTATGCTAGTAATAAGGACAATAGGAAATCAACAACTGCATATGTGTTTATCTTGTGTGATACTTGCATTAGTTGGAAGTCTCAATTGCAGTCTATTGTTACTTTCTTTGCTACAGAAGCTAAGTATGTAGCTGCTACTGAAACTATAAAAAGAGTTTTTGTGGCTTAAAAGCTTGTTATTCACTAAATGAATTGCATGATCCTGTTGTGGTTTATTGTGATAGTCAAAGTGGTATTCATTTGTGTAAAAATCATGTGTTTCATGATAGGACTAAACGTATAGATGTTAGGATACATTTCATTATAAATGTAGTTCATAAAAAATCTATTTTGCTTGAAAAATCCCTACACAATTTAATCATGCGAATATGGGAACAAATGTACTTCCTCTTACCAAATTTAAATCATGTTTACAAATTCTAAGAATTGATACTGAGTAACTTTGTGTTTCCTGCAGGTGGTGACCTTCTTGGTGTCAGTGTTATTAAATACTAATGTGTTTGGTGGTTTATGGCATTGGCATTGGCATCAATAGAGATATTTGTTGGAATGTGATGCCATTTTTGTCATTTATATTCTAACACATATGGGCTATGATGAAAAGGAAAGGGCTCAGCCCATTACTGAATTTGTTACAGCCATTGCCCAATAACTCGACATTGATTTAGGCCCAAAACTCGAGCCCAAGGTGAAGCTACGTGTGTTGCTCTGGATCGTAGATTGATGGCTGGATCTATGGTGGTGGTATTTTGTATACATACCAGTTGAAAGGTCATGTTTGGAGTGATTAATTCATTCTGTTTTCGCTCGAAACTTCTGGGTTTCCTCTGTCTTCGTTCATCTCTGTATTCTCTCTTACGAATCTATGTGAGTGATCAGAACTTCTGGTTTTGATCTTAAATCTTAGTGATTTGGATCTTGGTGATTCTTCGTTTGAGAGTTTTAGGGTCGTTGGGTCAGCTATTTGATCTAGGTTCATTGTAGTAGCGGCGATGTGTTTTCGCCTTAGGGTTTGGGTACTTTGTGGTTGTTTCAATGTTATACAGACGGGTACAATGTTCCTAATTCTGAGCCCTGTGATTTGATATACTTCTTGGCGAGGTTGAATTTTGATTTACTTGTGAATCTATTTTACTGCTTCCGTTGGTTTTTAGCTCTACAGTAGTGACTAATGCACACAAAACTTAAATTTCGGTAACTAATATTGAACAAATTGAAGTTGTGAACATGAAACAAAATTTAAATTTAAATGACTAATTTTCAACAAATTAAAGTTCAGTGGTAGTGTGATTTATAGCCTTTATTCTTTGTTTTATATCCCAAAAATTGTCTAGAGAAACAGAAGGAAAGGAATAATGTTTAATTTTTGGATCAACCACCATTGTATATCACTTGGGTTTTATGTCCAAAAAATATATATACTCTTTCTTTTTAGTTGTTAAAAAAGTTGTTTTTCAAAGTCAAATATCAATTTTAACCACACATTTTATAAGATTATTTATCACTCATTTTTATCAACTCATAATTTTAACAAATAAAAAGAAAACGCGGCATAATATTTTATACAATTTGAAATGTTAATATAGATATGGTGGAGGTTACACACTCACTTATATTACACGAAACATAACAGCTTTCCATGCATTCAATCCCCATCACTAATTTCCCCCTTTAATGCTAATGAGTATGCAGAGGCATTAGAAGATGGATTAAGTAATGTTTGAAGTTGTTATTGCAACAAATGTCATTTGAGAACTAACAACAAATTAGGGAAAAAATTGCTCCCAATGCCCTCTTTGTCCAGAAACTAATTTTTTTTTTTTTTTGCAAAACGAAAAGGAAAAGACAAGTGAAGAAATCATACGCAAATAAAATTCAGGGTGCAACCCTTAATCTATTCCATCATCTAGGCTGGTAACTAATCCAATTCATGATCAAAACTCAAACAAATACCTATTCCAATCCAACAGTACGTGATGAAAAGGCAGCCAGCCATTGTTGCATAACCCAAACCAACCTATCTAATTGTACCTAATTTTCTTGAAGTCCATCACATTCAATCCTCCAAACAAGTATAAATAATGGTCCAACTCAAGGATTGGAATGGGAGATTGAAATCAATATTGCCCCACTTGTGTGGATGGAAACAATGTAAGGACTAAAGCCCATTACCATTAGTGAAGGGACCAAAAGAATAATTTTCTACAAGTCCATCACTATGTAATGAATGATGTTGGCCCAATAAGGCATCAGGATTGCTTTACTCATAAATAATAATACTATATGTAGTCCGCGACTATAGTAGCCGCCCTACGTGATATCCTATGTGACACTTTCTTACTTAATGTATTAATTTCCTATAATTTTGTAGCCTCAAATAACTAGTTAATGCATCAACAAAAAAGTGACATATAGGATGACACCTTCTTATTTAGTGTATTAATTTTCTATAATTTTGTTGCCTCAAATAACTAGTTAATGCATCAACAAAAAAGTGACACACATGATAACTATGAATAGCATTACCTATAAATTATCCATTCTAAAACAGCCAATAGGTTGGGAGGTATTGAGTCCATCGACGAGGTCCTTGAGAATCTGGTGGAGGAGTGGGACAAGGAGTTAGCTAGTCTATCAAATGGAAGAACCGAATTTCTCCTTGTGCTCCTGTAGAAGAAATATGGAGTGGAGGCTCCGACAGAAGGAAATGGATGATAATGAAGAATATGCCTTGTTGACCTCCCTTTTTTTGTAACGATTACGTCGACAATAGATGATGGATCCACTCACGCCTTCGCAAGAAAATTCCTACACGTTTTGATCGGATATGCGGGTGGGTTAAGATGATTTTATGGATATGGGAAATGTTTGAGCACCGACAATTCGATTAAAGATTGTTACACATGAACAAAACATTCACCAACTCTACCAAAAACTGAAGTAATCTGACTCAAGCAAATAAATATGAAATAAGTCGAAAAAGGGAAAATTTAGTATGGTTTTAAATGTTAAAGGTTTCATTATTTTTCAAATGGTATAGGTTGTGAGCTTTTATAGAGTTCTGACCTAAGTAGTAGTTGTTGGATTACAACCACATGGCCTGATTTCCCAGGTCGAAGCCTCACATCACTCAATTTGCTATGCATTTAATACATTGACAACTGATCAACCACCATATACCCTAGGCTGACAATCCTAACATTCATCATTACAAATGTTACATCAATCATTCTAAAAAATTGCCACGGATCCTTCAAAGGACGACAAGGGCTTCACTTCGGGAAATTTCGTATTAAAGGTCTTCGGTACAAAGAACTTCAGCTTCTTCTTTGAGGACTTCGGCCAAAAAGGGGGAGGTGTCTGTTTCACTTTTTGACCTTTTTATTTTGATCAATTGAGTCTTTGTCGATTTGAACAGGTTCAACTGACATGTCCATGTGGACTAAGACACGGTATCCTGATTAGAGTCTTGGTAATGAGGAGTAACAATAGTTCCCTAGGTCTAACTATAAATTTTCATATTATAACTAGTTTTTAAAAGTATTTGACCTGCATGAGTAATTTGTTTGAGGTTGTTGGTCAATACTGTGTGCTTTGAAGTTTCTGATTTTATGGGATAAGCTAGGGAGTGTGTTTCGGGGTGGTTTTACACTTCCGAAGCTGTACCGAAGTCATGTAGAAGACTGAAGTGATTTGTCTTTGTTATTTGCTGAGGTTGTAGCTTGCTAATTCCTAAGAGGTATATTTTTATTCATTATTTTTAAAATATTGTGAACATGAGGCGCCCTTGATTACTGTGTTGAAATGATTAGCTGTCTTGTACATTTTTTAGAAAGAACAACTACAACGTTTCAACTTCCCATACACGTAACCATGTCGATGAGTCACCCTTTAATGCGTAATTATTACAACTGCAGCTATGTTTTATGGGAGGTAGACGCATTAGCGCATATGGCTCAAACGCTCTGATCTAAACTATTGAATACGAAGAGACATATGGTATGGATGGCTCAAATTAACCTTTATATGAACGGTTGGATGGTTAGGATTCAGATCTAAATGTTGGGATTAATGACCCACGCCTATAAAAGGCAAATCCCTGGCCCCTTTCATTCTTTACTTTTCGAAAAGAAACGATTTTCCACGCTGCTTCCTTTGCATAAAAAATCTTTGTGAGACCTTTTTTTCCGACCTGTGATCTTTCCTATTCATTTCTTAAGTTTGTGAGTATTCTTCCATCTTGACTTCTTCATTTGTTCCTATTTTACTTGAAATCATGAGCTCTTCAACTCTAGCGGGGAAAACCTAGACTTGTGTCCAATGGCATCTAAGATGGGGATAGCTATAACGAATATGGCCGACCTGGTGTAAGCCATTAGGGTAGGCCAAAGCGTGCTGAACCCTAGTAAAGGTCATTTAGGCTATGATGCTGGCTGGGGGGATGTTAAGGTTCCGTCAAATGTTATCGCTGCTGACCATGTAGAATCAGGGAGAAATACACTATTCCTCACACAATCGAACTCTTAGCCCCTTTGTCTAAAGATTGAGCCTATTTTCCTGGGCTAGGATGCATGCCATTAGTGAATATCTTCTAAAGGGGGGATTTTGTCTACCCCTTCATCCATTCTTTAGGGTCGTTCTTAAGTCGTACGGGTTGGCACCTACCCATCTCATCTCTAATGCATGGGCCCAGCTAGTGGGGACTTATTTTATGTAGAAGAAGATCTTCTTCGGTGAGATCATGCCTCGCCATGTTTTCCTGAACCTTTTCCAACCTAGGACCTTGGGGAATGGAGACTCAAAGGGTTGGTATTCACTGTGCCCTTGAAGAACCCACTCTCCTTTTGTAGTAGGTCTTCTTTCTTCCATCAAAGGATGGAAGGATACTTGGTTTTGGATGAAGGAAATGTGGCAAATTTGTGGGGGTGATAGGGTTCCTCAGCTAATAGTTCCCACACACTACTTAGAAGCTCGTGAGCATATGTTTGATTTATCGCATATTACTTGCATTTATTACATACTTTTGGTAGTCTAACCCCTTCATCTTGCAAGTCAGTAGATTTGAACTTTTCAAAACTGAATAGGGTGTGGTAGAGGAGGTATATCGTCACCACCTATCCTCATGCGAATTCGAACGCCTCATCTTGAACCAGAGATTTTATGAAGAATTTGGCCTAATGGCTTGAAGAGGTAAAACTTTCTTCCTATGAATTTTCCACATGTTTTTCGTGGCTTAATGTATCATTTTCCATAGACTGCACCAATCTGTTAATCTCTTTTTTTGTAATGATTACGTGGACAACAGATGACGGACTCACTCTAGCCTTCACAAGTGAATTCCTGCACGTTTTGACCGAATACTCGAAGGATAATTTTATGGACATGAGAGATACTTTTTGACACGAGATAAACATGTTCGAGTACTGGCAATTCGATTAAAGATTGTTACACATGAATAAAGCATTCATCATCTCTACCTAAAACTGAAGTAATCTGACTCAAGCAAATAAAATATGAAGTCGAAAAGGGGGGAATTTAGTATGGTTTTAAGTGTTAAATGTTTCAGTATTCTTCAAATGGTATAAGTTGTAAGCTTTTATAGAGTTCTGGCCGAATTGGTAGCCATTAGATTACAACCACATGGCCTCATCTCCTAGGTCGAAGCATCACATCACTTAGTCTACTATACATTTAATACATTGGCAACGGGTTAGTCGCCTGTGACATTCTTCATTACAAATGTTACACCAATCATTCCTAAAGATCACCTGCGGATCCTTCGAAGGACGATAAGGGCTTCAACCTCGAGAAACTTAGTATTGGAAGTCTTCGTTCCAAGAAACTTCGGCTTCTTCTTTGAGGACTTCGGCCAAAAGGGTGGTGTGCTTCGCTCTTTGAGCTCTTTATTTTGATCAATTGAGTCGTCGTCGACTTGACTAGGTTCAACGACATGTTCACGTGGACTATGATATGGTCTTCTAATTAGAGCCTTGGTGACGAGGAGCAACATGCCCTATTCTTCAATGTGATCGAACATCAAAAACCCCAGAAAATTTTTCATGCAAAAAATATAGAACTTTTGTGGAAATGGTAACCCTGTGAACCACATTTAGGAATACAACACCTATATGAACTTTTTAGGAGCAACTCCGATACACAAATGTTGAGACATCCATGTTAAGCTGTTAGAAAGGGCTAGAAATTGGTATAACAAGCTAGAATCAACAGTATCGACCGTTGGCCTTACCTTAAAAACCAATTCATTCCCAACATGTAGGATTTATGATATAAGGTAGGATCTTATTGAGCTTTTACAAAACTATCTCATCTGTTTTACTCAAGAAATAGTTGAATTGAAAAACATCTCTCAAGATACATCTTTGAGTTTTTGAGGTTCGGTTTAGATAAGACTATTCCTTTTTGGAGAGATGCGGCAATCGAGCACTTAAAACGTATGATAAGTAAGTAGATTTGATCAATGAGGAGATCCATGATCATGAAATAATAAGGCCTCGAGATCTATAGTAGACATATAGCTATGTAGGGAAAGGCTCTGATGCCAAGTTAGAAGGCCATTGGCCTTCCTCGTTGTAACATAACTATCATACTACAGAGATGAATGCTGTTAATCTTAGAGGATTGCATGGAGGGTCATAACAGCACTTAGGTAAGTTGTAGACCTTATTCTTAAAGAGGTAGCCTTGTACATTCTTGAAATCATTGGTCAGTTGTAGATTTGCCCTCTCAGAAAGATCAGTAGCGACATGGCCCAATCGGCTTAGGAAATCAAGGGTCTATCCAAGATATTTAAACTATATTCAGAGATCCATATGGATGAACAAACCATGAATGTCTAGTGAAACTATGCTAGAGAGGCTAGGGAGCCTTTGATGACAGGCTGGTACAAGGAAAAAGTCCATGAAGAGAAAAACATTCAAAATTTCATGATTCATGGAAGAAGATGAGGATGTCCATTACCCTATTGTGATGACTTGGCAGCTAAGAATGAATAAAAGATGATTTAGTCGATCATAGAAGTTTGGCCAATATTATCTTTGTGTCTGCCTTTGATCAAATGGTGGTAGACCATATGCTGACCTTTGGTTCAAACACACTATAAGGCTTCACTAGAGAAGGCATGTACTAATTCAATTCTCAGAAAGTCATGCAGAAATAATCGAAGACTATCATCTCCATAGGTGATATATAAATGTCGAATACAAAGGTTGTGGATGACCTTGACCCATGAGCCATTGATCTGAATCCCATGTTTCTCCGATTGAGAAACTCAAAACTATAAATGTAAGTCAAGATGTCACCAAAGTACTCCAAGCCAAAAATGACTTGTCCGAGGAATTAGGAAGAAAACTAAAGAAGTTTCTAAAATAGAACTTGATTTTGTATGCATGGAGGCACGAAGACATGGTAGGGGTTGATCACAATGTATCATGCCATGCTTAGAAGATTGATCCCAAATTTTACCTCCTTAAATGGTGGTCAGCTCTAGATTAATTTTGTTTTCAATTCGCTCTAATTGCCAGATCCATTACTTCAAGAATCCTCAAGTGTTCGACTTGTTAAACATATCTTAAGCTTAGGGACATAGAAGTTGGTCAATCCCGTCAAACAATATTTATCACTTCAATTAATCTAAACATTGAAATTTAATTACTTTGTAATTGATTAAACATTCGAGAATTGATAGGTATTTTAGGTCAAGCAACCTAAGCTTTGTCTTCTTATTCTTTCATAGAACATCAAAAGTCATGACCATAATTTTATATGTGGATATTTTCTCCTCAAACACAATGCCAAACTCTAAGAAGAGAGACGATGAAGTTCTTAAAATGAAGTATAATGCCACTATGTTAATCCTATTATTTGTTTTCATACATTTTTTTGTTACATTCGTGAGACATCTACGATTAGGTTTAGTAGGTAGACAATAAAATCATTGATAACAATTTTCTTATACTTTCGAGAAACTTATTCACCCAAGTATCAATTCTCTACATCTTTTGAGGTGCAATGTTGTAAAATTATAAAACATTAACTACTAAATGAATAAGTTGAACTCAGAAGGGTAGAATTGTTCTTTTATTAATAGAATTCACTTAAGAACGAGAAGTGAAAAATTACGAACAAGATCCTAATTTCTCTATTTATGTCAATTCTTTTTATTTTTATTGTCGTTCCCTTCTCCAAATTCTTTTTGTCCATTAGCAAGCTTGATCATTGGTTATTAGTTTACTGATAATGCACAAGTTTCATGATCTACAGATGATTTACAGACCTACAGATATCATCAATGACATTTGTGGGGAGTGTGGGGGTGGTCATGAATTACCAAAAGGCTAAAGAATGTACATTGGAGGATTTGATGGGTTTGACTGAGGAGATTTATGCTAAATGGCTAGGTATTGCCATAACATAGGGATAACTAATCCTGACTTCACACTTTTTATTGAGATTGTGATGAGAATCACGTCAAGTATTTCTTTATGACTCTTGGACAATGTATCTGAGGGTTCCGAAATATTATGCGACCCCTAATTCTAGTCAATGGTACAACCCTGAAAGCTAGATACAAAAGAAAGTTGATAATTACTACATATTAAAATGCCAACATCCAAATTTACCCTTTTACAGTTGTCATAGTAGATGGCGAGAATGATCTAACGATGCGTTGATTCTTCACGAAGCTGAGAGAAATAATAGGGGACGTTGAGAACCTTGCATTTGTGACTGAACGGTGCAGTCAATAATTAATGGTATAGCTGAAATTTTTTCCTATGCACATCATGGTTATTGTATGTACCATATACAGGGCAATCTGAAGACTAAGTATCAGGACAGTGCTTTCGTTGCATTGTTTAGGAGAGCTGTAAAGGCTTACAGTTTCAAAAAGTTTGATAAGTTCATAGTCGAAATAAAAAATAAACCAGACAATGCATGAGATTATCTAACAGAGATGTGGGCCAAACATTGGGCATGGTCATATTTTTCAGGACGTCGATATAACATGATGACATTGAACAATGTGGAGTCGCTTAGTGCATTATTTAAAAGGATCGAGAGTTACCAATTCTCGTGATGATTGAGCACATTCGTAATAAATTGCAGCAGTAGTTTTATGACCAACGTGAGGAATCACAAAATTTCACAAGTGTGCTAACCCCGACTCAGGAAGATAAACTCTGGAGATGGCGAGAAAGATAAATGTGGAGCCACTGGATTAATTTAGCTTCTCTGTGAGATGCGGACGTAATATCGGATATGTCGTGGACTTGAATGATAATACCTACCAGTGTAGATAATTTCAGTTGGAGAGTTTTTCATGTGCGCATGCAGTCACGGTGCTATGTACAGAGGATTCCCACCGCATAGCTTACGCACTTATTATTACATGGCTGATTATTGGAGAGCAGTGGTCAAAACTACATTTCCTCTACCAAATGAAGTCGAGTGGGAAGTTTTAGATTAGATTCTCCCACTTAATAATTTGTTGCCAACTGAAGTTCGAATGCGTACTCCTAGATGTAGATGTATATCTAGATACCATCTACCGAAAAGTAGGCGCGAAAGGTGAAGCATAACAGAACATACTCGCCAATTTTGTACAAGTCAGATCCAACTGCATAATAATCCGAAAGATGTGTAATATATATTTAAATCATATGTAATCTCTATTTATAGTACGTTATTGATTTTTACCATATTTCGATCGTCGTGTTTTATTATTTATCAACTACTAAAAAGTTACAATTAGGTCCCCATAAGCAATAATGCATGTGAATGAAGAGTATGTAAAAGTTGTCAATTTTAGAAAATGGATGACATGAAAGGATTTATATTAAATTATAAATCTTGATAAATAAAGACGAGTTTTTTTTTATATATTTAGACGATTTTTATATATATACATTTTGACAAACATTTATAAATTAATCAATTTTCCAACCAATTATTACAACTAAATATATGCACAATTATATTAAAAAAAATATTCACAATTACAGGAAAAGCTCCAAACCCTTGAAACATTAGCAGACTTTCTCCAAACTTTTGATTTGTTACAGCCATCACCCCCAACCTTTCCAAATGTGGCAGGCAAAGCCCTTTTAGACAGTTTCCATCCATAATTCTGTTAGTTGACCAAAAATTTAACTTTAACCACATTTTTAATAATTTAATAAGGGGCAAAAGAGTAACTTCCATTTATCACATCAAATAATTAAATAAAAAGAAATAAATAAAAATACACACACACACACACAAAATCGTCTTCTTCCTCTCAACCCTTATCCACCCCCACCTCAAACCCAAAATCCACACCGACCACCGCTACCTCCACATCCACCTCCAGCCCAAATCCAAAGGAAAAAGGGATGAAAGTACTCTTTCTTGTGCTTACAGTAAGTTGGGCAAGGGTATCGATCTCAAGCTATTTTGGGATGATTAGTGGAATCGTGCAGGCCTCTGCAAATTGTTATCTATATGATAAGTTTTCTCCAGTGGGAACCCTATTTGCTAGAAACTTTGATTTTCATTTTCTTCTTTAAATTCAAACAGAAGATCGATAAATAAGTGACAGACCCATTTACAGATCTTGTCCAAATTTTACATATTTTGGATAGTTAGTAAGTTTTATTTAGTGGGCAGCTTTTCCTACTTCGGATGGGTTTACTTTAATTTTTGGTCTGAAATTTCTTATTATGTGAGTTGAAGAAATGATTATTTTACTATATAAACTCGATTTATCCATTAATTTGTGAACTGAAATATGCTTGGTTAGACTTGTAACGGTACAAGGTATATCATGGTTTCATCTTGATTTTGTAGATCTATGCTTCTTTTTATGATTCTTGATAAATATAAAGACACAGGAATGTTTCTTAGTGTTTATTTATGTGCATATGTATGTTTGATTTTAAGGTTTTAAAATTTTGATCTTTCTGAGGTGGGTAGTTCCATAAGAAAGAGTACTTCCATCCCTTTTTCCTTTAGGTTAGAGGTGGAGGTAGCGGTGGTAGGTGTGGATTTTGGGTTTGAGGTGAGGGTGGGTGTGGGTGTGGGTGAGGATGAGGTTGAGAAGAAGATGATGATTGTATTTTTATTTAATTATTTAATGTGAGAAATGAAAAGTTACTCTTTTACCGCTTTCTAAAATATTAAAAATATGGTCAAAGTTAAATTTTTGGTCAACTAAGAGAATTATGGATGAAAACTGTCCAAAAGGATTTCACTTGCCACATTTGAAAATTGTCACGGTTGCAACAAATCAAAGGTTTAGGGAAATTCTGTTAATGTTTCAAAGGTTTGGAGTTTTTACTGAAATTATCCATAATATATATAATCATTTACAATTTAATCAATTTTGCAACCATTTCTTACAACTAAATATAATCACAATTACATAAACAATGCTTACATTAAAAAAAAAGAATAAAAAATTAATACAATATACTACAGATCACAATTATACGCATACAATTCGGACGATAGTTTCAACCTTCAATTATCAATGTGTGTTTGGTTTATCAACTCTACTCAACGTCCGATACTAAAAAAATCAATGTACTTTATTTCAAAAAAATCCATAATCGCCCCAATTTACTATACATGTAACATAATTTAACAAAATAAAAATAAACATACAATTTTGTTTGTCTTGAAGTCACCATCATCCTCACGACGGCTAGTCTACCCTGTACTGCAATGTCTGTTGCTCTAGCCATTATGGGAACGATGGTCGCCATCAGTTCCAGTATACACTCGAGCTGGCCTTGTGTAGTATAACTATGATCGAAGTGGTACATGTACATCGTTGACTCAGCAAATATGATCTCAATTGCATTACAATGTGAGTTCACGATCACTGGGACATATAGTTGTGTACAACCCATCCACGACTTTCGCTATCAGCTCCAGTATACACTCGAGCTGGCCTTGTGTAGTATAACTATGATCGAAGTCGTACATGTACATCGTTGACTCAGCAAATATGATCTCAATTGCAATACAATGTGAGTTCGCCATCACTGGGACGTACAATTGTGTACAACCCATCCACGACTTTCCCCATCTTAGACCGAGCCCTATCACATACTCTCTCATGTAATGGGGCAATGTCTACCAGTCCGATCCGCTAAAAATCATGTTATGCTCAATTCGAATAGAATTAAAAAACCTGTAGCTCATGATAACCCGACCAGGAACATCAAATGATTTTGGGAGTCTTTGTGACCAATCGAGTAATAGTTCCATAGCTATATCGACATGCTACAATAGGAACAACAAATAAAGACTTGAATGACAATTATGTAAACAACACGAATAATAACGGAAGAGGCATCGACTTCGTCACTGAACCACGCTCCATTCTTCAGTACATCATCGAACCATTTCTTTGCGTCCGATATCAGAGTCTTCCCTATTGTGTAGGTCGCTCTGAAAGAGTAAAAGAAAAAAATGTTAGAAAGCACATAGAGTAAAATACTTTTGCTGACCATTTGCTCTGACACGTCAACAACATGCTTATTACTCTTTGTCACCTCCATTGCTCCCTGATGTACAATTGTCACTTCATCCTCACCTATGACATCATCCGTCAAGTCGAGGGTCCTCTTCGTCACCCCCTTCGGCTCTGAGACCTCTCTTTTCTTTGCCCTCCTCTTCGGCACTGGGACCTCCACTTCCTCCATCATTGCCTCAGGCACTGGGACTTCCTGTTCTTCCACCCTCCGTTTTGGTACTAGGAACTTCTCCTCCTCTGCCACTCCATATAGCATTGGGACCTCAACCTCCTCCATCACCAACGACACATATCCAAAAATGCATCGAACGCAACATCCATTGTCCACAATAGATCGTCATTCGTCAATTTTCATTCCCATCGATTATTTTCATCCAATTCAAAATCACCAAAATAACAAACTGGGAGTACAATCCTCATATCTGTGCAAAACAAAATTTGTAAATGATCAAAAAATCGGCTTACAGTCATACAGAAANACCGCTTCCCCGGTTGTTAACTGCCAATTGTTCGGTAGTTAACAATTGTCGGTAGTTAACAATTGGTTGTTTTTTTGTAAAAGCCGACTGTTAAGGCCGTAACAGTTGACAGTTGATCAGAACCTAACATGTCGATGAATTTTTTTTTCGTTCGTGCTTAGAAAAATTTTATATATATATATTTTTTTTTTTTATCTACTTTTAATCTATGTCTAATCTTAATTTATTGATTAAAAACGTATACACATTTAACGAAAATGAAATTAAACATATGTAAATATACTCACGGATTCAAAGTAATTGACAGAGGACAATTTTTTCTTCAATTATTGATATTTTTGAGATTTTCAAATTGAACAAGATGAGAGAATTTTATTTGTGTTGGGGCTAATTTTGAAAGTTTAAGGAGGGAGTGTTTGATTTTTATTTGTTAACTAAAAAGGGTAGGATTGGTTTTTTAACAAAATCATATTTTGTAATTGTTTTATTAGGGGCATTTTTGTCTTTAGACTTCAAATAGGCTAATGTGGAAATATGTATTTAAGGAAAAGTCAAACTGAAAATTTGGACCTTTGACTTGGCCCTTTTTAAAAGTACCCCGGAAGATAAGGTGGATTTGGGCCAATAATGGGCTTGGTTGATATGGGTTGTAGGTCTGTTCAATTAGGCTTGGTGTGGTGTTAGTTTGGGCTGGAGTTGAAGGGTGAATGGGTTATTGCTTGGATTTGTGGCTTTTAGGTTTAGGGATCAATAGGATAAAGGTTTTCCCAGGTTAGGTTATCGGCTGGCTTGGTTTAAGGAGTGAGTTGGGTTATATTATTATGTGGATAAGTGGTGGTGTGTATTAGGGTAAGAATAGGTGAAGGTTAAGGGTGTATATGTATTTGGTAGGGTGGAGGAGCACAAAAACTTAAAAGAGTTTGAACAGCAGCATAAGGACAAAGTAAGAAACAACTCCTTTTTTTTGGAATGAATGAAAATAATAGGAAACTAAATTGAGCACTGCTCACCGAAGTAAAAAGTTCCATTGATCACTAAACTTAGCACACTGTCATGTTATGGTCACCTTGATATGCTTCTAACTAGTCATTAAACTTACTAGAAACTCCCTCCATCCATCACTCCATAAACAACCGTTTGAATGACTTCTGATGTAGCATGAAGAATTGTTGTTGCAAAAACCCGATTTTATCGGTTGGAAATGAAAACACCATGGCGAAGGATGAAATCCCCAATTCACTCCGACCCAAATCTTTTCCTGGAACAAACCCTAGAATTCGATTTGCACAAATTGCATCTCTTCCAATTTCGAAAATTCCCACAACATATATTTTCAATCCCTAATCGTATCATGACTCATCTTGTTCTTGAAGCAATTGCAGGCTGTGGATTCTTCGAGGAGTCGCCTACAAGTGACTGTAATAGTGCTGACTTTGATTGTGATATGTTGACTACTTTGATTGAGAAGAATTATTTTTATTTTAAAGATTGCAATCCCCACCTAGATAGGGATCACAAAGTGTGATACCAATTTGAGGAAACAGAGCGATCAAATTGGAAATCCGAATTTTTTTATGAAATTGATTTTTGAAAATTCTTTTCATTCAATTTTAGAGAGATTTTAGCAAATGAAAATTCCTCTGGAATACACTTATTAGCTGTAAGATATTTGTTATAGAGATCGATTAATGTACATGAAAACTCATGTTCTGTTTTTGCTTCAGACGCTTCCTTTGACTGGGAGTTGGTGTTGAAATAATGTACATGATGTCAAGTGAAAAGGTTGAAATTAGTAGGTTGAACTCGGCAATGGACAAGACAACAAAAGTTGTTTAAGAATTAAAAGCTGAAATATCGAGTAGGAAAGCCTCTTGTCATCTGCTTGACTCTTTGAGTTGCTTTTCTCGAACCTGATGTGGCAGTACAATGAGAGATCACAAGTTGAAGTTGGTACAGGACTCCAACATTTTTTGATTATTAATGGATGTTATGGAACGAGAGTTTTTTGCTATTCAAATACAACAGAAACTAGTTCAACTTCAATTAAGATTTGATCAAGCACACGTTCATGCACGTCACATAATTATGTTCACTCCCACCATCCCACATCAAACAAGTCTTTGCAAGCATAATAAAATCAGAACAGAAGCTACAAAAAAGGAACACAATCAATGGAAAAACATAAATCAGCATTCAAAAACACCCTTATCCACAAAAATATTAACACCCTTGTTCACAAGGGCCATCTGTATCCATCACAAAAACTCCCATACAATTTACATTACTTACCCACATTCACGTTCTAATGTTCAGTCCACCAAAAGTATTAAAAATAGCAGTAAAAAATGTTCATTTCCTTCACTCATTGTTTTCGCTCGTGTGTTGTTGCTAGTCCGGATCTAACCTCACTTGTGCGCATTTTTCTAGCAACCATGGGGGTAGGCATGAACCGCATGGGATGTTCTTCAACTGGGTTATGGTTCTAAGATCACTTGTTCGTTAACTGCTACGTTGATGTTCGATTCAACTAGTTCTAATTCTACTTCGAACCATTCCTGTTCGAAAGAAACCAGGAAAGGAATGCATAAATAAGAATGGTTTATATTTCAAGGCATTTACTGAACACAAATCGAGAAGAAAATGTACACAATACATGCTTAATTGCTTTACATTATTCCCAGTTTCTTTTTCAAGATACCTAAATATTTATAAAGCACAAACGATTAATAGAAGTTGTTTTTACAATACATAATTTAAATCAAATAGTGAAGTAACATTACAAGGCAACTTACTTTAAGGGACATGCAATAACTGTATAAGAAACAGAAACAATGAAACTACACTTTCAGCGTCAATCATTTTTGTCATAGCTTTCACTAAATGCTTATGTTTTATACATAAAGACTGACTGAAATCCAGCATAAATGCACTTGAGTGATGGAGACTGACTGAAATCCAACATAAATGCACTCGAGTGATGATCCAGATCCATCATCTGAATTATATTTCATAACTTTATGCGAATTTGAAGATATTATCCATGAAGAGAAATATTTTCCTTCCAATTCAATGCAGAAGTATCCAAAACTAACTCAAACCATAGAATGCCCCAACTGCTTTCCATGATTCATTTGGTGAATCCAAAAATTTGATCTTCCTTTCAGGTTTTATCGATCTAGCATTCTCCTTTTGGCAATATTAACCTATATGTAAAAGAGGACTCTTGTGTAAAGATTTTCCACACCTCCAGGTGCCTCTCTACATGTAAGGTTTGGTACGCAAAATCTTCTCTTAGAATAAGGTAGGAGTTGATGATTAATCAATTTCTGTACCAAATATCTTACAACTAACAAGAGTATTCCAGAGAAATTTTTCATCGGTGTACATATATAGTCTATAATTCTCATAATATATTTTACTGAAATCTCACTAAAATTGAATGAAAATAATTTTCAAAAATCAATTTCATACAAACAATTTGGATTTCTAATTTGATCTCTCTGTTTCTCTAATTGGTATCATACATTGCTATCCCTACCCGGATGGAGATTGCAATCTTTAGAATAAAAAATCATTCTTCTCAATCAAAATCGTCAACATATCACAATCAAACTCAGCATTATTACAATCACTTGTAGGCAGCTTACCCGATGAATCCATAGCCTGAGGCGCCTAGAGTTTCAAACACAATATGAGGCATGATGGAGGGATGGGCGATTAGGGATTGGAAATCATCTGTTGCTGGGATTTTCAAAATTGGAAGAGAAGCAATTTGTGCAAATTGAATTCTAGGGTTCGTTCCAGGAAGAGATTTGGGGATTTCCTCCTTCGCGTTTGAGTGTGCATTTCCAACTGATGAAATCGGGTTTTTGCAAAACGATTCTTTATGTGGCAAGAAGATAACACTGTCCGTTGACATGGAGGACGTTGTAATGCCACATCAGATGCCATTCAAATTGTTGTTTGTAGAGTGATGGATGGAAGGAATTTCTAGTTCGTTCAATGACCAATCAAAAGCATATCAAAGTAGAGTGACCATAATGTGACACTATGCAAAGTTCAGTGTGTAATGAAACTTTTGCTCCTACTTCAATTACAATTTAGCATCTCTTTTGTTTCAGATTTTTCTTTCTGAATAGAAATAAGTAACTAAAACAGAGAAAAAAATTTATTGCTAAAAAATTGTTGCTTCTCCTAATTCTTCTTGTATTTTGAGATGTCTAAGGTTTTTGTACCAAAATGTTATATAGTTTTGAAGGTTATAGGGCTTGAATGTGTGGTGGAAGGCGATGCAGGTGTATATGGATGGAATGGAAATGGTTGGTGAATATTTGAATTTCAGGACGAGCCATATGAAAACAAATTGCTCAGCTACCAAATTGATGCAGAAGCGTATAATTTGACGACGAACAATCAAAGAATAAGAAAGAAAGGAGATCCAAGAAGAAAAGAATTGATGGTAAAGGAAATCAATTTTTATTCATATAATCAGGTTGGTGAATTACAATATATAAGCCCTTTATATAGAGTAACAATCTGAAAGAATTTAAAATCAAACCAATTTCTAATAAACTTTATCAAAATAATTAAATCTAATCTTATCTAATTTTGACATTCATAATTTAAAATACAGTCTTATTTAAAATCATATTTAATTATATTTCTATCTTTATCTTGATCTCCATCACCATATTAACAACTTTATTGAAAATTTGACTTTTGGATAGGATTGGACAAAACTCTCGATTCGAACCAGATTGAACTGAACCGAACCCGAACCCGAACCCGAACCGAACGATTCTTCATAAGTTAAATACCCGAACGGGTATTTGAATTGAGAACCAATGGATTTTGTTCGATTCTCGTTTCTAGACCAAGAACCGAATAACCGAATAAGAACCGAATCTAAATAATTTTTTTAATTATGTATTAATTAATTAAATTATTTTATTTTTTNTTAGCAAATTAATTAAACAAACCAGGCAATACTTAAAAAAATATTTTATTTTTATAACTTTTAGTTGAACAATTTTTAGTTTATTTGTGTTTTGTTAATTGCGTTTTTTCAATTATACTTGTAAAGTTTCTTATTATGACAAGTCAAGCAATTGATGATTAAATCAAATAGGTGGTAAGTATTACCAATACTTAAAAATATTTTATTTTTATAACTTTTAATTTATATTTCATTTTTTTATGTAGACTGCTTGAAACAAATTAATTATTAATATGGATCACCAATGTTTTATTATTAGCATTTACTTTTTGGTATTTATATACATTGAGTTAATCTTATTGGGCAACTTGTTATTGATATGTTTTCAAATTTGATTACATTAATTTGTAAAAGTTACGAATAAACATATCATTAATTGTATTTATGTAGTGTTTGTGTAAATGTTAAAAAATTTAATTATGGCACGGAACCGAACCTGAACGGTTCCATAATTATATCTGAACCCGAAGATTCCATTTATTAAATACTCGAAAATTTTGGTGTGGTTCGGTTCTATTCATAACCGAATCGGACCATGTCCAACCCTACTTTTATACTTGCATATTTTCTTGAACTAATTTTGTGCTTAGACTATGCATGAAAGTTGAACACGTTATATAGTTAAGAAAACAAGGGTAGAGATTGATGGTAGGTCTTAGGAGTGGAACTGTTTGTATTAGACATGCATGAATACAACGTGATTGTAGGAATGGACTGGGTATTTGAAGATCAAGCTATAATTTGTTGCTCTGAAAAGGAAGTGGATTTCCAAAAGCCCTAGAATTAGGTCACTATTCTGCATTATTTATGCTTTCAAGGTTCAATGAATTTTGAAATCAAATAGCAGTATGGAGTTGAGAAGAAAAAGTAACTAACAATTAGGTATGTTAAGGTAGTCCGAGAGTTCCTAGAGGTTTTTCCAGAAGTTTTGCCTGGAATGTCTTCAGAACAAGATTAAATCCGCATCCATTTATAAGGCTCCTTACAGAATGACACCTAATGAACTATAAGAGTTGAAGGTATAGTTGGAGAAGCTTTTGGAAAGAGGTTTCATACGACACAGTGTATCGCCTTGGGATGTGTCGGTGCTGTTTGTTAAGAAAAGGATGGCTCAATGAGAATGTGCATTGATTATAAGGAATAGAACAAAATCGCTACTAAGAACAAGTATCATCTTCCCAGGATTGAGAACTTGTTTGACCAACTTCAGGTTCAATGGTGTTTTCCAAGATTGACCTGAGATCTAGTTACCATCAAAATAAGAATCAATGCAAGGGACATCTTGAAGAGAACCTTTAGAACTTGACATGGCCATTATGAGTTCTTAGTTATTCCACTTGATCTAGCTAACACTCTTGGAGTGTTTACGAATTTGATGAATTGTGTTTTCCACAAGTACCTTGATTGATTTGTTATCGTGTTCATTGATGATATCCTGATATACTCAAGAATTAACGAAGAGCATTAAATTACTTAAGGATATTATTGGGAGTCTTGAAGAAAGAGAAACTTTATTCCAAGTTCAAAAAATGTGAGTTTTGGTTGGAACGGGGAGCATTCCTTGGACATTTCGTCTCAGCCTTAGGCATAGGGGTTGTTCTAAATAAAGTGGAGGAAATGTTAAATTGTTCGAGGCCAACCAATGTAGGAGAAATTCACAGCTTCTTAGGCTTAACGGGGATACTATATGAGGTTTATTCAAGGATCCTCCAAGAAATTAGGACTATTGATGCATTTAATAATACGTAAGGATACAAGGTTTGATTGGACAGAGAAATATGAGCAGAGTTTGGAGGAACTAGAGTAGAAGCTAGAGAATGCTATAATGTAACTATACTAGAAGGATCAGAAGGCTATTCATAGTAATATATCAAAACAAGGCTTGGGGTATGTTTTGATGCAACAATGCAAGGTGGTCGCTTATGTCTCATGATAGTTGAAACCTAATAAGCAGAAGTACCCCACACACGATGTGAAGCTAGCTATGGTAATTTATCTCCTAAAGATTTGGAGGAACTACCTTTACGAAAGTAAGTGTGACAGTTATATCAACCACAGGAGCCTCAAGTACATATTCATCCAAAAGAAGCTGAATATGAGACAGAAAAGATGGCTTGAGTTAGTAAAAGATTATGATTACAAAATTCACTATTACTCGGGAAAGGCAAATGTTGTAGCAGATAATTTGAGTCAAAAATCAGAAGTCAAGTAGTGGTATTGACCATGCAGAAGCCGTAAGTTTGAGAAATTAAGTTTTAAAGTGGTAGCAACACCGCCAAGTGCTGTTGATCGGATGGCAGTACTTTCGATTCGGTCGATACTCTATGACAGGATTCAGAGAAGTGAAAGGATTTCACTATAGACAAGGACAAGACCCTATATTTCAAGTATATTTGTGACTATCAGACTTTGAGGAATTGAAAAGGGAAATATTCGAAGGCTCACTCTGCTCCTTATTTAGTACATCTAGAAGGTACAAAGATGTACCGAGACCTTAAAATGGTATTTTGGTGAAAAGGCATAAAGAGGGATATAGCCAAGTATGTCAAAAAGTGTTTGCTATCTCAACAAGTGTAGGCTGAGCACCAACGACTATCAGAGTTGCTTTAACCGTTAGAAGTTTCGGAGTAGAAGTGGGAACATGTAACAATGGACTTCGTGGTCAATTTCTCGAAGTCAACAGGAGGTCATGAGGCTATTTAGGTCACTATAGATTGATTCACCAAATCAGTGTTGACTTATGGTTGATTATAACCTTAATGTTTTGATTATAACAAACAAGCCAATATTATTTCTAACAATTGATTTTGAGTAATAGTTCAACGTTGAAATCAATCAAGAATTGACAAAATCAACACATTATAAATTGGACTCGAAATGAAAAATAAAGTGAAAGTTAAGCATTCAAGTCAAATCATTCGAGACGATAGCGATTTGCATACAACGATCGAATTGGAACTTAAAGATTCGCAAAAGACGCAAATCAATATACAAGTCAAAAGAACGATAAAATCAAGACGATTAGACATTTGTCAAAAGAACGACAAAGTAAAGACGATTAGACATTGTACAATCAACAAAAATGTTTGCATAAAAATTAGTTTTCAAAAGGTAAAATCTCAAAATTCATATTTGAAAAATATCACTTACCTTGAAAAATATTTTCAAAACGTTCCTCGAGTACTTATATTTGTTAAAAATTAAAACAAGAACGTTTTGACGTAAAACTGTCGTACCGGATGTCCGGTACGCCATACCGGATGTCCAGTGTGGTAGTTTTGCTCCAACGGCAAAAAATATGAACATTCTGAATTCTGACACAAACGGTCACTGATCCATCCGATATGTCCCAAACGTCCGGTATGGTCGTCTGGTTGGACAGAGTTTTTGACTGTTTTTCACCTATAAATATCAACTCACTTTGCATTCAATTTAAACCTTTCCTAGAGCAAAAGTGAGCATTTATTGAGATAAATCATTGATCTTCATTATTTATTCATCCTCATAAATTAATTTATACTTGAAATTTTTTTGATCATTCTAAATTTAGAAAATCAATTTCTATCAAAGTGTTTGTCTTCTTCTCTTCTTGTTCTCAACTTTGAATCTATTATTCATTAAGAAGAGAAGATTTCACTTGTAAACTCATTTTAAATTGTGGGTCATATTGAGATCTCGTAAAGCTCAATAGTGTGGGTCATATTGAGATACCGTAAAACTTAATAGTGTGGGTCGTGTTGGGGTCCCGTAAAGCTCAACATTATATAAGGATCGGTGCTCCTTGTTTGTAAGTCACTGAAAGCGTTGTAAAATGTTGGATTGCACCATAAATCAATCACGAAAGTGGAAAAGGCCTTGCTCGTGACGGAGAGCTTGGTAATGAGGGGACGTAGATCAAGTTTGAGATCAAACCTCCATAAATATATCATTTGCATCATCTCTCCTTTTACTTCTCGATTTTATATTTGTGCTTACTATTTGAATTAATCTATTTAGTCTTTACTTGCTTGAATTTAGATTAATTCTTCGAAAAAGTTTTAAAAACCAATTCAACCCCCTCTTATTTAGTTATTCTTGGGCTTTCAATAAGCTCATTTATTGTCGGTTCGGATGACATTTTTTAGTGGACCAGTTTGCACAATTATATGTGAATAAGATAGTAAAGTTGCATGATGTGCTCATTTCAATCGTATCAAATAGAGATCCAAGTTTCACAACGAGCTTTTAGAAAAGTTTACATCAAGCTATGGAGACTAAACTAAAATTTAGCACAACTTTCTATCCTCGGACAGTTGGGTAGTCTAAGTGAACAATTCAAACACTAGAGGATATACTTCGAACCTGTGTCCTTGAATTTGGGGACACAGTAGAGGATAAACATTTACCCTTAATTGAGTTCGCATACAATAACAGCTATCACAGCTCTACTAATACGGCACCATATGAGGTATTGTATGGGACGAAATGTAGATCGTCAGTTCATTGGGATGAGGTTGATGAGCAAAATATTTTTGGGTTCAGAGATCACTAAACAAATAATGTAGGCTATTGAGAAAATTCAAGCCAGTATGAAAATTGCACAAGATTGAAAAGTTATGAGATAGAAGAAAAAAGGATCAGGAGTTTTTGGTAGGTGACAAGATATTCCTCAAGATTGCACCGATGAAATAAGTGTTATATTTTGGCAAGAAGGATAAGTTGAGACCAAGGTTATTGACCCGTTTGTAATATGCAACATACTGGTAATGTAGTATATTAGTTGTTTTTACCCCCAAAACTTTCAGTAGTACACGACGTATTTCATGTGTCAATGTTTAGAAAGTATGTCCTTGACCTGAGCCACGTGGTCAACCACCTGTCCATTAAATTGCAACAAGGTTTGAGCTACGAGGAAGTGCCTATAAGGATCATTAACTAGAAATTCCAAGCACTCAGGAACAAGGTAATTTCCTTAGAGAAGGTGCAAGGTGCATTAATTCAGTTGATGAGTCAACTTGAGAGAGAGCGAGATTGGAGCCAAGTATCCATAACTCTCCGATTAGTTACAAGATGATCTTCAAGGATGAAATTTATTTTAAGAGGGATATATTGTGACACCCCATACCTTGAAACTAGCCATTATATTCGAATTTAGGACTTTATTGCATTGATATGATAGTTTAGGGACCTAATTGAATGTTGACTAATAGTTTTGAGATTAATGTGCAAATATTTGATCCCTTAAGTGATAAAACCTTTTGAATTTTTTGATAAAGTCAAATGAACAAATTCTATTTGACATTGTCATTTTCCTTTTAAATTTATTTGGATGAGTGATGAGATTTAATATTGAATATTGCTATTATACTAAGTATTCATATTTATATAGATGAGTGACGAGACTTATTCAATGCATCATCAGAGTACTATATATGTGTGTGTGTGGTTTTCAAAAAACTTACAAATCACCTTTTTCTTATACACACCCACATGTAAATACTAAACATGCGCAGATTGAGAATTTAGTCCAAGAATCAGTTTCTTTAATTTATTTCCACAAGTAAGCATATGAGTGTTTTATGTAGTATATTATTTCATGCGCCGTGTTGGAACGATGAATATTGGTCCTATATGCATGTTTTATGATTGGATAAAATAAGTATGGGTCCTATATGTATGTTCTAAGGTTTTAGACTGGTGTTTAGTAGTGCTACACACGAATTTCTATATCACCTATGTTCAATACAGGCTTTCACGTCTTCTTAAGTATGTTATGATGTTCCTTATGCTCAAGTATGGACTATTTACGCATTCTGCTTATATGTTTATTGAGAAATCATTCTCACTCCCTTCTTTCTCCCTTACAGGAAATTAAAGGTTCGTTGTAATCAAGGCATGAGAGGGCTAGCAAAGTTGTAAGCGAAAGATGACCTACAAGTCTTATTTTTATTTATTCAAGAATTTACTTAGTGTTGATTTAGACATCAGAACTTATATTTAAACCTCTAGTAATTTTTTATTTCATGTCAATTTTTAAGTTAAAGGCCGACTCTCTTTATTTTTATGAGAGTATTTAATAATAAAGAAAGAATTTTTTATGTTCAAGATATGATTTTATTGGCACTCGAATCCTGGGAACTCGGGTTACTTCGATCATAACAATAGAGATGGATGGTCTCAATAGATTCAAGTATTGCTCCATGGCACTTGGTGCATCGATTTGTGGATGAATGCATTATAGGCCTGTGATTGTAGTTGACGGGTACGTATCTTAATGGTCACTGTGGTGAAAATCTTTTCACAACATGTACACAGATACAAAAAACAATATATTCATACTTGCATTTGGAAAATGAGATAATGAGAATGATAGGTCTTGGACACTTTTTAAAATTTTTGAAGAAGGCTTATGGAGATAGGAAAGAACTGTGTTTTGTCTTTGATCGACACAACAGTATCAGGAATGCAATTCAGAGTGTGTATCTAGGAACAATAAATGGAATTTGTTCAAATCACATGCTAAAATTCTTGAAGATGCATTTCATTATATCGGGTCACAATAGAACACAAGCATTTAATTTGATTGTTCGTACATACACATTATCAAAATTTGAATACCATATGCTACAGTTGGATACAATCAATGAGAAGATTAGGAAGTAGGATAAGTCAGTTTTTAAAGTTATTTTTTGTATATACACGTAGACAAATCTTATATATTTTAACTTCATTATGATGTTTTGTATTTGTAGGAAGAAGTTGGTCATGATTGCACATGTCGATTAACATATACTCAAAAATGATATCAAACATAGTGATGAATGGTCCCAAAGAATACCAAGAAATAGTTCGTTGAAGCTTCATTGAAGTCATTGAGACAAACTATCAAAGCTTGGTTCTATAAAAATAGAGACATATAGTCAGGGGCAGATCCAGCACGGGCGGCAGGATCCAGCATCTAGGCAGCCCGTGCTGGATCCGCCAAGAGCAATTTTTTTTTTTTTTTTTGCCAATAGATAAATATTTTAGAATTTATAACTAATAATTAATTTTATTTTCAAACATCTTCCATAGCTAAGTTGGTTAGCGTTTGCATTTTCATACTATAGGTACTAATAATTCATTTTATTTTCAAACATCTTCCATAGCTCAGTTGGTTAGAGTTTGCATTTTCATACTATAGGTCTCGGGTTTGAGTCTCCTTCCAACCAATCTGTTATGTAATAGTTTTAGTTCTATAAGTTTTACCAAAATAATAGAATAAAAAGGGGATTCGAACTTGTAACTTTTCTTAGGATTATTGATAGATTCACCATTATGGCAATAGATGAATTTGACACTAAAATTAAACATAATAATATATGTTAAGTTTTAGTGGCGTTAATGCAATTGTAAAAATTCGAATCTGTGCTCTTCTTTTGAATTATAATTTGGCTACAATATCATTTGGTGAATATTGTTAACTCATACAACAAAATTATATATTTAGTTTGAACAAAATAATTGTTATATTTAAATTTTAGGTTTTGATTCCAATTTTTTTTTAAAAATATGTTTTTCTCTCTTTTTTTTTTTCAACCACATTCTTCAATAAAATAATATTATTTGCAAATTCAAAACTTCACCTTATTTTTAAACACATATTTTTAATCAAATCACTATTCTAAGATGCATTTTTTGAAAAAAAAAAAAAATAGGTATCACATGGGTTCTTAATAATTTATTGCTACTGACAATTAATGGCCACTCGTGCTGACTTAAAATTCTGAATCCGCCACTGCATATAGTTCATTCACAAAGCTAGAAAACAAGTACACGAAACTCATGAGAGAAATGAGCACGAATTTGAGGAATTCAAGGGTAATATAATTTTCTATTACATTTTTTTAATCAAACTTTTTTACCACATATTGTGAATATAGTAAGTGACTTGATTTAATGTCTATGACTACAAACTGTGATCTATTAAATTAAATGTTTTAATTGTGACCTTTTTTTATTAAGCGACCTTCAAAATTGTGTATGTGAACTGACCACAGTACGTGATTGAATATGCTAACTATGATCATAAAACTGTGAGTTGATAATTTGAAAGATAGTGACTGATTCCTTTATGATTCAGTGACCTGCAGCTTATGCATATGACCTGTCTAGCATCGTGTTCTGTGAATTGTTCAAGTTCTGTGGCCAAAATGTATGACCAAATGCATTATCTGTTACCGTGAATTGTAATTTTATATGTTGACAAAATGTGACTTATTACCGTGATCTCTAGATGATCTGGGTGATCTATTAGTATTTTTTATTATGTTTGCATAGCGTACATATTCACGTACAAAGCTATGGTATTTCCGTGGGAAATCGAACTGAATAGACAATTCTTGAAGACTTGACATAATTGTACTAGCTCCTAATCTGAAGAGAAGTTCTTGAAAGCCTACTGAGAAGAGGAAAAGATCATCACGTAAAAGAAAAGAAATTGTGAAATATGGACGGTGTGATGGATATGGTCACAACCAAAGAACGAGCAACGACTTGATCCCATTAAGACAAAGCCAAAGAAAGGATAAACCGAGGAAAGAGAGACAATTTAATAAATAGTAAAGCAGTTCGTGACACAATTTGAACATACATAGTGCAAAAACTATTTTAGTTGTTCTTTATTATTTGATTCATTAGATTTAGAAACTATTGGATATATCTCTCAAAGGATTAGTAAGATTCATTTCAAAGGTGATTTAGTGATGATATTTAACACCCCAAATTTTCACAAATTCTAGAGTGATACCAAAGACTTACTTTTCTTTACTTTAAATGCAAAACAATAAAAATTTATTCATTTAATAAAAAAATTAATTGGAATATCCATAAATTTAGACTAAAAGATGGAAATCGTATCTAAAAAATAATAATCACCTAAATAATTAAATAAAGGTCTTCAAATAAATTCTAACTAATAAATTGAAAGGCAGAAAAACTTAATGCTTACTTTTCTTCGATCCACTTGACAGCCTGCATCATCATCCTGCCACAAATTCAATTAACTCGAACTAATCTGTAAAATTATTGTAAGAGTGTGTATTTAAAAATACTCAATAAGATATGTATAGTTTTCATACACAATTATATAACAATAAAATAGATACTTCATACCACATTTTTTATGGAGTATATTGATGACCAAACGAGACACCCATCAATAATATTTTGAATTCCAAAAATATTTCACCTTTCATTATATAGAACCCAAAAGAATTCACATTTCGTTAGGACGAACCTGAATGTCCACTAACAATTCATGCATATTTAATTAAATACATAATAGTATAAGGAAACAAACCACTTGTATGTTATATATCTGACCTCGATAGATCAAACAAATTTTTGAAAGAAAATATGATTGCTTGATCCAAATCTTTTTATCTGTTTTGGTGAATATGGGTGTGTCTAATGCTTTGAAACAATTTCTAATAGATGAAATTGGCTTCTTGTTTTCTAGTAACAATTGGGACGGTTTCTGCTGGAGGCAAATTGATGTGCATTTTGACTAATCTAATGGCATATTTATTGTGTGACTTAGTTGTTGAATGCCAATTGATATTGAATTAGTTTTAAAGTTTATCCTAATCAAATTAAGTTTGGATCAAATAATCAATTTGCCATCACTAATCAATATAATTTGGATTATCTTTCATAAAAGAATCCTCCAACAGAATTTTGAAAAAAGGTGCAAAGATAAAGAATGACTGGGGGATGGGGAAAAAAATAAATCTATCTTAATTTAATTAGGATTACAATTAACTTTTATCCAAAAATAAAAAGATTAGTTTATCTCCACCCAAAACACACACACACACGTGGCTGCCCATAGCAAAGTTAAGATTCTTAATCAATCAAAATTCTATCTATCTTTATTTTCTTTATATCGGATCTAACTTGAGGTGATCTTATCCAAAACAACTTTTTCTTAGGTCGAAAACTTCTAATTAATTACAGTTATAAAAAGAGCTCAATATTGATATACTTATCTTTGCTCCATCAGTGCTTAATTATTTTGCTCAGACAATATGAATTTAATACTTATTTCATTTTAATCGCACAACTTTTCGAAATTATTAAAAGGCATTTTAGTTCAAAAATCCTTATCATAAAATAAATCTTAAAAATTCGGGATATTACAAAGTACTCCCCTCCTTAAAATGAATTCCGTCCTCGAAATTCGCACATGTATAACATCTTCATGCATTTGCAATAGCAAAGTTAAGATTCTTAATCAATCAAAATTCTATTTATCTTTATTTACTTTATATCGGATCTAACTTGACATGATCTTATCCAAAACAACTTTTTCTTAGGTCAAAAACTCCTAATTAATTACAGCTATAAAAAGAGCTCAATATTGATATACAGTTAAACCTCGATAAAATAATAACCCCGATTATATAATAATTTCTTTCGATCTCGACTTGGGTCAATGGACTAAAGTAATAACCTTGCTAAATGCATTAAATAATAAAAAAAATTGAATCCTTAAAAGCCCAATAAAAATATAAAGTAATAATTACTGGATTTCATTGAGAAAAAAATATGTATATATAGACCAAAATCTTTCAATCAATCAACAATACCCATACAATAATCATTCTTTTTGAAAATATACATCTATAGTTGATTGTTTTTTCTTCCCATCTAAACCAAAATGAACCCCATACTAAACTTAATGTAGAGCATACACAACTTTCGAAATATTTTGCACGTATTGTAGCAAGTAGTTGTTTAAGGTGACTATTGCTTGAAATGCCTCTTTTGACGACACATTTGGGACAACGCTACTATCATCTGGTTCAGGATCATTCTCATCATAATTACTGTTCATTACCGATTGAATAATTTCTTCGTCTGTAGGTGATTTCATAACTGCATCATTCTCGCTAGGATAGTTCAAAAGATGCTCAACATCTATCACATTTCTATAACGTAAATTAGAGATGACATCATTTAATCCTTGAATACCTTCATCTAATTCACCAACTTCTGGTTCGAGAACATTATTTTCTTCTGACCGAATCTTGCAATGCCGAAAACAATTTGCAATTGTTGTTGTCTTCACATCAAAATTCCAAGCCATGTTAGCAAAATTAATAGCATACAAAATATTAATTTTTTCAGGATTTGATGCTTCAATCTCAAGGCCTTGTAAGATGCTAGAATAAATACGACGACGATAATGAGCTTTGAATGCTCGAATAATCCCAACATCACATGGTTGAATCTTAGACGTTGTGTTAGGAGGTAAGAAAAATAACTCTACATTTCTCAAGCCTTCAACTACCTTTGGATGAGTTGGGCAATTGTCTACTATTAAGACAACCTTCATGCCATTCATTCTCTTATCAAACCAACCAACAAAATCTTGAAAAAGTAAGCCAGTCATCCAAACTTTCTTGTTGGATCGATACTTGCAATTAAGATTATTCATGTTCACATTTTTAAAGCATCTAGGATTTGCATACTTACCAATAACCAAAGTGGTACTTTGTCAGATCCATCACCATTGCAACAAACAACAACAGTAATTCTCTCCTTATCTTTTTTGCGTCCTTCGAGTTACTTGGTAGCAAGTGAATGATCAGCTTCCAATCAGTAAAATAATCTAGTTTCATCCATATTGTAAATATCCTTCAACTGAAACTGGTCTAGTTTTGATCGTATTCTAGGTAAATCATTTTCAATGTTCTCCATGATAACTGAACCACTTTCACCAAAATGTCGGTAAGATTTGATTCCATATCTTGTCTTGAAATGTTCTAACCATCCACTAGAAAAGCTGAATTCTGGATTAGTTTCACCATACATTTTTTGCAAAAGCTCTTTTGCTTTTCCTTGGATAATTTCTCCAGATATGTTCACTTTATCTTGCCTTTGAAGAAACCACTCATACAAAACTTTCTCTAAATCAGGGTATTTTGTCAATTTATGCCTTTTAACATTGCTATTTTTCATCTCATTGACAAATTTTTCGACGCCCTTTTGAGAGTGTTCGATATTATTGATTGACTAATAGTCTAATCAAACTTTTGTTGTACCCATACTTGCATATCTTTTTGGCTAATAGTTGGCTTTTTTTTCTTATGCTCACATATTGCACTCCTCATTTTATCGGTTAAAGTTGATTTTTTTACTCATTTCAAATGATGAGAAGACATTGGAGGGGAAATAAAATATTGTATGTACTTGGAATATGTCTTACAAACATCTAGCTTTTATAGGTAAAGACTAAACCTTTTCATTTGCTATGTATGTAAACTTAGTTTTTAGAGACATTAAATTTCATTAAAACTTTTGAGCTTCCCTAGATTCAAATAATACTTTGATTAGTGTCTTTTAATTTTTCTTACCACATAAAATGTACATATTTTATATTGAAAAAATCTCTCTAAAATAATAAATATTTATTTATCGATAAATGAATAATTTATTCATTTATCGATAAATAAATAACCTCGCTAAATGAATATTTTTTTCGGTCCCGAGGGTATTACTTTGCCGAGGTTTAACTGTACTTATCTTTGCGCCATCAATGCTTAATTATTTTGATCGGACAATATGAATTTAATACTTATTTCATTTTGATCCCTCAACTTTTCGAAATTATTAAAAGTCATTTTAGTTCAAAAATCCTTATCATAAAATAAATCTTAAAATTTCGGGATATTACAAAGTACTCCCCTCATTAAAATGAATTCCATCCTCGAAATTCGCACATGTACAACATCTTCATGCATTTGCAAACCTCTAATTATGTCTGACATGTTCAAGTCCAATTACACATAATCTTTTAGTGATAATATATCTCATTCCATGCTCGTATGAACAATATTCATATAAAATGTGAAAAAAATCAACTAATAAATTATACGAAGTAAACATGCTTATATGAAGCAAGATGAATCATAATCATACTAAAAGAATAAGATTTCATTTTATACGTTGGATCAATCAGAAAGTGGTCGAATAGTGAGCATTGTGTATCGAGGATTACACGTTTAATACTTTAAAATTTTTATATTGTTCTTAAACTCCTATTGCTTATGAATATACTTTATTTTTTGAAAAAAATAATTCCTTAACAAGAATTGTTTGAATTTAAAATTCAAATTCCCTTTCATTTATATACACGATCACCTTGAAATTCATGTGCACATGCCAAAAGGATTGTAGAAAATTGAATGTTACTGTGGATTTCAGAATTTAGATATTATTAAATCTTTTTTTTTTTAAAGATACACTGGAATTTGGTAAAATTACAAATCTTCATACTGACTTTCAAATTTCCAAATGTCAGATGTTAAAATGAGAATAGTATTTGTTATATTAAATTATCTTTAAAGATAAGAATAAGCCTCAAGTACCTAAAATAATACTATATTCTTTTGATAATTATCTTGAAAGATATATTATTAAGTAATAAAATAATACATATTAAATATGTTTCTTTGAATTGAAATAACTTGGGTTTAACTTATATGAGTTTATATTTTTTCAAGCCCAATTTATATTATTTAATGCGAGTTACAAAATGAACCTAATATTGATATACTTTTTCCTTCTCCTACAATACTTAAATATTTAACCAAAACTAAGTAAAATAAATGGACCAAACAATCATATTATCCTATGAATTTTATTGTGGCTAATAAGACTAAGATGTAAAAGGGTTTCTATTTTCTAAAAGATCAGGTATAACATAATAAAATAAGTCGCTCTATTTTTAAATACGTAAAATTTTTCAGTGTCACAATCTCACCCCCTTAAAATAATTTCGTCCTTGAAGTTATCTTATCTAGGTGAAGAGTCCTAGGTACATGTGTTGATCTCTTCTTCTTCAGGCTTCTAGAAAATACCTCATTCTCAAAGCATCATATTGTCGCGTAAATGTTTCCCAACCAATCCATTCCTAAGATGACATAAAAAAACCTTAATCTCTAAAAGGTATATGTCGGCTCTAAATTCTTTTTCATTCATTTTTGTCTTGTCCACCCTAGTTATTTCATTGGTGTTAAGTGTATTTCCTAATAAGATAGTAACTTTTAGAACACTAACAACTTCTTCGAAAACTGTACGAGATTTAGCAATAAAAACAATAGAAACAAATGAATGAGCATCTCCTGAGTATATAAGAACATAAGTAGGTAGTTTAGATATTGATAGAATACCTGTCAACACATCTTGATTTTTGGTTGCCTCATGTTGGATTAAAGCAAAGAATTTGGCTACTCCTTTTTGTTTTGCTTGTTGTTTCTTCTTGATGGAGGTTCATGGCAATTGCTAGCAATATGGCTTTGCTTTACACATCAATAGTACACATTCTTTCCATACAAATACTCGCATCTATAGGCCTTATTACACTTAAGACATGGAGTAAGAACATTATTCGGCTTGCTTGTCCCCGACCACCTTACATTATTCGGCTTGCTTGTCCCCGACCACCTTACAAAGTTAGCCCTCTTATTTTTGACCATTTCCTTTACCTGCGTTCGGCCCATTCCATTTCCTCGTTCCAGAAAAGTTAGTACTTTCCTAACTATCTGATCAATTTTCTATCAATTTGAAATTGTTTGAGCTCATTGTAGAACTTGACTATACGTGGTGAATTCATAATATGCCATGACTCTTCCAATTTTTGGATGCAGTCCGAGTTCAAACCTTCTAGCTTTGTTTTGCTTTGTATCTACTAGATTTGTTGCAATCCAAGAAAGCTGTTAGAAATTTTTCTCATTATCGACCAATGCCATATTTCCTTGTTTACGTTGCAGAAACTATGTCTCCTTACGATCTCTCAGGGCTTATGGAAAATATCTTCATACCACATCCTATTTGAAACGCGTCCAAGTGAGATTGCCTTATTGTACCTTAGTCCTAGTGCGTGAAACAGACTCCCACAGTGGCCTGCTATGTCAACTAGCATGAACTCCGCACATAAAATTATTTGGGCATCAATGCAGGAAAGGTGCTTAAAAATTCATTACAATCCTCTTATCCATTCAAAAATTTATTCTAATCCTCTTATCCATTCCTCGGCTGCTAAAGGATCGACCGTCCCGTTAAATGTGGGGCTTGTAGCTACGAAACTATTCTACGACTGAGCTTGTGATGTTGGAATTAGTCTGTGCATTTTGGAAAGGCTCTTATGTGTGCTGCCTGCCAAGATCTTGCACAGTTCTCAACAAATCCCTAAACATATCAGCTTGTGTTGGTTGGCGTGAAATTTCCTTTAAATTAACAAATAAATTTTGTTTTAGAAATAGTCAACATCAACTTAATATATTTGAATTTCATATAGGCAACCCAGATTCGAATCACTATGTAGATGTATAAAATATATTTTATAGCTCAGTTGGTTAGAAGTTGCATTTTTTAATGTTAATTTTCAAATTCCCTTAGTATCCTTAATATATTTGAATGAAAAAACTCAATTTCGTAACATTTTAAATCCTTGAATACATGAGGGATGATTGAAAGAATTTAAATCCTAGATTAATGAAAGAAAAACCTATAGCTTATTTCAAATACCGATTACATTCTCTTTTAAGAAGGGAAGAAATCATTATTTAAACTAAACTGTTTGTAGGTTGCTAGTCTTCATCTTCGACTGTCCAAACATTTTGAATCCTATGAAACTTAGATGGTGGAGTTTCATCATCCAAAGAAATACATGACTCGGGCTCAGATTCCTTGTTAACCTCTAGTTTAGGGTCTATTTCAAACCTTGGCTCTGGCTCCTGCTCTGGTTCTAGCTATGGATTTAGTCCTGGTACATACTTCGAATCGTACTCTAGCTCTAACTTCGACTCATAATCCAGTTCCTCTGGGTCCTCTTCATGGTCTTCCTGTGACTCGGGTTGAGGCTCGAGGATAGCAATCTACCTATCCAGAAAAGTTTCATAGTATTGCTCGAACTCGATCATTTCTTGGTGCTTTGGAGGGTTACCCTCTAGCATCTCATCCCTAACCACAATATTCATGTCTCCCTACTGAGGTGTCAATGTATAGATAAGGTTGTTAACAGTCTGAATGGGTGTAACCTCATGTCCTACATCCCTTGTCGCAGCCCATCTAGCGAAGACTTCCTCCACATGCTCAATAAGTATGTGAGTCGGGTCTGCCTCATAATTTTCATAAGCTTGGATAATTGCTGCCATATGGTTTTGAACAACCTTACAAATTGTTGTCTTCCTAACGGTCTTTCTAGTTTTAGCCATGTCTATCCATACAAGGCAAGTCCAATTATGCTTAATATTTTATTAGTGATGACACATTGTCTTTCATGCTCATATAAATCATTTAAGGATAAAATAGAAGATTATACTTCTATTGAAAATTGATTAAAAGCATGCGAGAAATGTTTCATAAAATGAAGCAAAATAAATATCATGCTTACTATTTATACTAAAATATAACATTTCATTTTATTTCTAAGATATCTCGAATTTAAATATAAAGAATGTATATCTCATGCTCAAATATTTAAATGTAACATTTTATGTAATACCTTCATAAAATTACAAATCTTCATACACGTGACTTTCAAATTTCAAAATGCCAGATGTTAAAATGAGAATAGTATTGTTATATAAAATTATTTTTAAAAATAAGAATAAGCCATAATTACCTAATATAATACTATTTTCTTTTGATAATCATCTTAAAACATATATTATTAAATAATAAAAATAATACATATTAAACACGTTTCTTTAATTTGAAATAATTTGGGCTTAACTTATATGAGTTTACATTTTATCGAGCCCAATTTATTTTATTTAATGCGAGTTACAAAATTAGTTCAATATTGATATACTTTTTTCCTTCTCTTACAATACTTAAATATTTAGCAAAAACTAAATAAAATAAATGGACCAAACAATTATATTATCCTAAGATTTTTATTGTGACTAAACTAAGATATAAAAGGGTATCTATTTTCTGAAAAATCAAAGATAACATATTAAATTAAGTTGCTCTATTTTAAAAACACTCGTTGAAGTGATCGGTTACCAGTGATTTGTAAAACCTTAATATGACTATCGTTATGTATGCATGTTGCTAGTAATTTTATACAACAACTACCTATGACAAATAAATACACAGACTGTGACTTGTGACCACCTTAAATCGCAATAACCTCATATGGACAATTTTAATAGAAACATGAACAAACTAAAACAACTATTGTACTCAAACAAACACAAACACAAACCCATAGTCATATGCTTTAAATGTTTCGTCCACAAATAATTAATGTTCCACAAAATACGCCTAGCAAAAGATAGTACATCAACTATCTATCTATAAAGATAATAAAATTTGAAAAAAAAAAAAAAAAATTGAACACATTAATCATTCGACTCCCTTCTTTTTATGGACCTATGGTTGATCTCATCTTTTGATTATAATAAAAAAAATTGTGTACTTTTTTATCTCTAACAATTGAATTCAAGACTTCATAGCTATTGTGGCCAAGTTGATCAACTGGAGGCAAAAAATTTGCTATCAAAAGATTCGCAATTTATGATCAAAGAAAATCGAGATATAAGTTGAGCATTCACGCCAAATCAATCAAAGACAAGAATAAATCAAGCATTCACATCAAATCGAGTATGCATTGAAGATATTAGACTTAAATGTTTTGGATTCATATGTAAAGATAAAATACTTTAATCCTTAACAATAAACCATTAAAAACTCAAAAGCTGATTTTTATGCACGAGAAAAATTTCTTCATAAAAATGTTGCATAAAAATTATTTTTCAAAAGATATGAATTTCAACTTGGTATTTGAAACTTTTACAACTATCACCCACCTTGAAAAAGTGAAAACGTCTTTCAAAAACTTACACTTTTCAAAATAATCAAGAAAGAAAAATTTAGAAAAAATTATCCAAGAGGGCGTCCGGTTTGTCCAACGGTTAAATTTTTAACCGTTCTGAATTCTAATCCACAATGGCTAGTTTGGCTGTCTGTTTAGTATGTGGAGGCTCGATTGGTCAGAAATTTTGACGTTTTGACTGCTATATATACCATTTCATTCTACATTCAATATAACGCTTTTAAGAGTATTTATGTGAAATATTCTTGAGTAAAACTATATTGATTTATTTTTATCAAATCATTTACTTTGAAAAAATTTTGATTGTATTAACTTTTGAAAATTATTCTACTCATCAAAGTGTTTTCTCACCTAACACTTAAGGTCCATTCAATGCTATTTATTAAAGTGTTAGTTTATTTCTCTCTTGATACTTAATTAATTATATCATTTATTAAGAAAGAAGTTTCAAATTATAAAATCAACTTTTGTTTAAATTTGTGGATTGTGTTGATGTCCCGTAAAGCTCAACATTGTATAATAATCAGTGCTCTTTATTTGTGTCATCGAAAACGTTGTAAAGAGTTGGATTGCACCATATGCCAATCAATATAGTGAAAAGGTCATGCTCGTGCCGAAGAGCTTGATAACGGAGGACATAGATTATTACTTTGTATCGAACCTCCACAATTATATCGTTTTCATCATCTCTCTCTCTTTTACTTATAGCTTTTACATTTGCACTTATTATTTGAATTTATATATTTAGTCTTTACTTACTTCAATTTATATTAATTCTTCGAAAAAAATTTAATAACTAATTCAACACCATCTTGGTTAGCCATTCTTGGGCTATCAATTGGTATCAGAGCAAGGTGCTCATTTTAAAATTAAGATTCTATAATCTTGAGCAATGGCTAACTACAATCTTCAAAATCTTGAGGGGCATTCTACTAACCGTCCTCAATTTTTTGATGGCACGCATTATAATTATTAGAAATCTAGGATGATGATATACATTCAATTAATAGATTATAATATATGGGAAGTTATTGAATATGATCCTTATGTGCCTATCAAAATTATTAAAATTGATAACAAATCCAATCAAACTATTCCAAAATCTAAAGAGGAATATAACGAAGATGATAAAAGAAAATTATCATTGAATGCTATAATCAAAAATCTACTTTATTGTGTCTTAGATAGAAATGAATTTAATTAGCACGTGTGATTCCGCATATGAGATTTGGTATGCATTGTAAGTTACTCATATTGGCACTAGTAAAGTGAAGGAAACTAAAATTAATCTTTTGGTTAAAGAATTTGAAAACTTTTTTATCAAACAAGATGAACTTATTGTTGACGTGATTACTCGATTCACCAATATTGTTATTGGCCTCAAAAGGTTTGATCGAAAATTTACTAACAGTGAACTTTTAAGTAAAATGCTCAGGTCACTATCGGAAGAATGGGACCCATTAAGGATATTGATAGAAAATACAAAAGATATCAACACGGATCCTTTGGAAGAACTTATGGCACCTTGATGACATATGAGCTCAACAACGCCGAGATTAAAAAGAAAACAAGGAAAGGCAAAGAGGAATAGAAGGAGCCTCCTAAGCACCAAATTGCTCTTAAATCGTCAATCAAACAAGGAACTACAAGTGAAAATATGAGTGATGAAGAGTTCGATGATCTAGTCTTTCTTGTCAAAAAATAGATAGATTTTTGAAATAATCGAAAATTCCAAAAGAAAGCAGAAAATGGTGAAAAGAGAAGCAAGAAAATCATTTGCTATGATTGTGACAAACCCAATCACAAGATAATCGAGTGCCCAAACAAGAAGAGAAATATCAAGAAAATGCACTTCAATCAACATGGGATGAGAGCAACGATGATGATCGTGATGAAAATGACAGTCAATAAGAAATTGTCAATATGTGCTTCATGGCAATTGAAGATAAGGTAAACTCTATTGAAAAATGTTCATATGATGATTTATCTACCTCATATGATGAAATTCTTGAAGAATTTGAAAAACTCGCTTTAAATCACTCTATTTTAAAAAGAATCACTATTAAGTGAAATGAAGAAAATTTTAGAAATAAAAAAGAAAATGTTTATTATGACTTATTGATTAAAGAAAATTATTTCTCGAAAGAAAAAGTTGAAAATTTAACTAAAATTGTTTGTAAATTTACTCAAAGTAAGAAGAATTTTGATTAATATTTCGTGATCAAAAGTGTGTTTTTGATAAAGGAGGAATTGAATATAAACTATTCTTAAAACAAAAATCTTTAAAAAATTTATTTGTCAAAGTTTCAAACACTCCTTCTTCAAAAACTACCTGTAGCTTTTGCAATAAAGATGGACATATTGCATATAATTGTCTATCCAAAAAAAGCTACAATTTGAAAATAAGAATAAGTGGATTTGAGAATTCACTAAAATTAATTACCAAGGACCCAAACCTATGGGTACCAACTATAAAAAATTGAATTATTTTTGTAGAAACCAAAGAAGATGAAGAGCAAATGGTTCTTGGATAGCGGATGCTCAAGACACATGACCGAGGATAGAATGTTACTATCTAATTTCAAAGTAAAGGATGGAGGTCATGTCACATTCAAAGATAATGTGAAAGGAAAAATTATTTAAATCGGAAACATTTGTAATCATTCTTTTCCTTCTACTGAAAACATGTTATTGGCGGATAATCTCAAACATAATTTGCTTTGTATTAGTCAATTAGTGATAAATATTATTCTATTAAATTCAATTCTTCTAAATGCCTTATTAAGGACGTTACATCGAAAGAGGTGATGTTTGAGCCATAGCAAAGATACATATTATAAATATCAAATTCGAAAGTAATGACAAATGTTTATTGAGTTTAAAGGGGAATACTTGGTTGTAGCATGGAAGATTAGACCATGTTAACATGGACATTCTTTCAAAAATCTCCAAAAATTATTTTGTCAAATGTCTATCAAATTTAAAGTTGATAAAGATAAAATTTGTGATACTTGTCAATTTGGTAAACAAGTAAAAAAAATCCTTTAAACCTAAAATATATTATTCGATTACAAAACCACTTCAACTACTCCACATAGATCTTTTTGAGCCTTCTAGAACCGCTAGTTTTGGTGGAAAACATTATGCTTTCGTCATTGTTGATGACTTATCTATATTCACTTGGGCTTTATTCCTAAATCTTAAAGATGAAACTTTAAATACATTCAAACACTTTTACAAAAAAGTTCAAAATGAAAAAAAAAATGATACTCTATTACAACTATTAGAAGTGATCATGGTGGAGAATTTGATAATATTGCTTTTGATAATTTTTGCAATGAAAATGGATATGAACATAATTTCTCGGCTCATAGAACTTCTCAACAAAATGGTGTAGTGAAAATGAAGAATCGCACATTGCAAGAAATGACTATGACCATACTAAATGAAAATTACATGCCAAAATACTTTTGTGCCGAAGCTGTCAATACCATTTGCTATTAGTCGAAAGAAACTAAAACTCCCTATGAGTTTTGGAAAAATAGAATTCCAAATATTAGCTATTTTAATTTTTTTTTTAATTTTTTTTTTTTGTAAATGCTTTATTTTAAATACAAAAGAAAATTTGAAAAAATTTGATTTAAAATCTGATGTTGGAATCTTTCTAGGTTACTCATTGACTAGTAAGGCTTTATAGAGTTTTTAACAAGAGAACTCTAGTCGTTGAAAAATCTATGCACATACTTTCAATGAAACTTATCCTCTTGGTCGTGAGAAAGGTATATTACTAATGATGTAGTATTGAAAAGTCCTTTAGAAAAAATGAATATTCAAGACCAAAGCAAGGATGATTCAGAAAAGGAACACAAGGAAGAAGTAAACATTCAACAAAGTGAAGTGGAACTTACCAAAGTATCAAATGATTCTATCAAAAGAAATGGAGGTTTGTTCCCTCTCACCCAAAAGAATTTATTATTAGTGATTCGTACAAAGGTATTACTACTAGAGCTTCTACTATAAATTACGTAAATAGTTGTGCTTTCATATCACAAATTGAACTAAAAAATTTCAAGTAAGCCAAGTTTGATGAGTTTTGGATTCTATCTATACGAGAAGAACTAAATCAATTTAAAAGAAATCATATTTGGGATTTAGTCTCTAAACCAATAATCAAACCGTTATCAGTACAATGGTTTTTTAGAAATAAACGAGGTGAAAATGAAACTATTGTGTGTAACAAGGCTAGATTAGTGGCCCAATGTTACAATCAAGAGAAATGTATTGATTTTGAAGAAACCTTCGCACTGGTTTCTAGATTAGAATATATTTGTATGCTTCTTGCATTTGCTTATCATAAAAGATTTATTTTATGTCAAAATGGATGTCAAAAGTACATATTTAAATGGCTTCATTCAAGAAGAAGTTTTTATTGAGCAATCACTCGATTTTAAAGATCACAAGTATCCGAACTATGTTTTCAAACTTATAAAGGCTTTTTATGATATAAAACAAGCTCATAGGGCTTTGTATGAAAGATTGAACAAATTCTACATTCAAATGGCTTTTTAATAGGAAAAATGGATACTACCTTTTTTGTCAAAATTCAAAAGAATGATATGATTGTTGTTCAAATTTATGTTGATGATATTATATTTGGTGCAACTAATATCCATCTTTGTGAAGAATTCTCAAAATGCATGAACATGAATTTGAAATGAGTATGATGTGAAAACTCAAATTCTTCATTGGTCTCTAAATTAAGCAAACTAGTGATAGTATATTCATCAATCAAAATAAGTATATATTGGACATGCTCAAGATGTTTGAAATAGATGAATTAAAGCATATGAACACTCCCATGAGCACATCCATAAAATTGGATAAAGATGATCAAAGTACTTCCGTTGATGTCACAAAATATCGAAGTATGTTCAGATCTCTTCTTTGCTTAACAGCAAGTAGACTCGATATTATGTTTAGTGTGTCTTTATGTGCTAGATTTCAATCAAATCATAAAGAATCTCACCTTAGTGCCGTAAAACGAATTTTTAGATATCTTAATGGTACTAGAACCTTAGAGTTTTGATATCCAAAGAGCACTTATATTTATCTTCTTAGCTATTCGGATACCGATTGGGCCGGTTGCACAATTGATCACAAAAGCACTAGCAGAACTTGTCATTTTCTAGGCTTTGCACTTGTGTCTTGGTAAATAGAAACAAAATTTCGTGACGTTATCAACAGTCAAAGCCGAATACATTTCGACCGCTAGTTATTGTGCCCAAATGTAATGGATGAAACAAACTCTTAGTGATTATCTCCTGTCATTTGATCATATATACCTATCGTATGTGATAACACTAGTATTATAAAGTTGTCTAAGAATTCCATCTTGTACTCTCGAATGAAGCACATTAGAATTAGACAACGCACAAAAGGGAAATATTGTGTTAGAATTTGTGAACACGAAAAATCAATTGGCTGATATCTTCACTAAACCTTTGTACTTGATCGATTCTCACATATTCGAAGAAGTTTAGGCACCATTGATTAATTCGAAGTGCATAACTAAGTTGAATGCATACTATGTGTTCATACATGTTCTATTTCTATATGTGGCATCATTTATTTTGTCTTTAATTCAAAAAAGGGGGGGATCGGACGAGTCAAACGGACAATCCAAAAACCTTGTCCGGTTTGACAAAAAAATCAGTTCTGCCAATATAGATGTCCGGATCGTGAACCGAACATCCGATTAAATGTGATTTCAGACTTTTATATCGTGTACTTGGCTATTTCTTCCCCATTTTTCTTTCACTTCTCTCAAACCTCTCTTCCAAAATCCTCCCTACACTCTTCATTCCTTCATTCAAACTCATCAAATATCTCTCTATTTCAAAAACCCATCACTTCTACACCTTCAATTCCTCAAAAATTTAAAACCTAGTATCTCTTTTAAAACTTGTTCTTTCACATCATTTTCTACAATGTCGGGGTCCAAAAGAGCGAAAAAAGTCTCAAGAGCATTGTGAGACGGTCTCCACCACCTTTATCCGACAAAGAATTCGACATGGAATCCGAGGTGCCGGCCAACCCTTTTGAAAAATCTCCAATTTTAATAAGTAAAAATGCTGATTTTGTCAACTTTACTATTGAAGCACTCGCATTTCATATAGAAGAGTATTTTGAAAATATGGGTTGGATGTCTATTGTTACATTAAAAGAACGTGCATATCCATGTCTTATGAAAGAAATTTATAAAAATATTTTTATTGCTCCTCATTCGGATGCGATATCTTGTTTACTTAAAAATTTCATTTTGCAATTAACCTTGCTCTCATCCATGATATTTTCGAGCTTGAGATGTGTGATATTCAAATTTTTCTTTATAAAACTCATCTCACTTTAGAAGGGTATGACCCTACCGAGGCATGTCGTGGGGTCATTGGGAAGAATATTGAAAATATCACAAAACTTAGTGTAAATCAATTAACTTTTCTATGCAAAATTTTACAAAATATCATTGCACATGTCATTCTTCCTCAAAAGGGTCATCAAGATAAAGTAAACAATTTTGATCTTTTCATTTTCGATTCCTTTCTTGTCGGGCGGAAATTAGATTTTTCTACTATTGCATTAGGTCTCATGAAACTTGTTCATTCCATGTGTCATGTTAAAGTTTTACATTACAGAATGCTTTTTACGAAAATTCTTAAACAATTTGACATTCCGCTAAACAATGAGACTTTTGTTAAACTTCGTCCTACCAACATCATCAATATCCAAGCCCTTAAGCAGATGAAGATATTAAAAGAACAAGGTCAGTGGGTAGCACACACAAAAGGTTCGACCCCACCTCAGGTCCTTCGACTCTACCATTCGAAGGCGATGAAGATGTTGATGCTAATGATGTACCGCAAGTTCCAAACCCCCTTCATGATATTCAGCCTCTAGTGTTCTTCATTCTTTGGGCGGAGGCTTCACATTTACTGATGATCACTACAATCTTCTAAACGATCGCATTGATTCCCTTACATCATCCGTTGACGGCCTTGGCCAAATGTTTCAGTAGTTGCAAGTTCAACAGGCTGCCATACAACCTCAACAAGATGTCATTCAAGTGCAACAGCAGTGATGCAAGTTTAGCAGAATGTGTTCTACACTCACTTCTATACCCACTTTCCTCCACCGCTTCCTCCGGAGCCATAGTCATAACTTTTGTTGTTACATTTCCATATTTTGGATATTTCCTTATGTTTTTTATGTCTTGAATACACTCTTGTTTCGTCTAACTTATTTTCTTATGACTATTGACTTTATGTTGTAGATATCATGTGGTATTTTCAATGCTATTTTCTGGCTATTACTTGTGCCTATGGTTATATTTTATCTATATTTGTCTTATTTACTTGGATCTCCACTTTCGTACTTTTTGTTTATGCCAAACGGGGGAAATATATAAGATGATATGCATGCTTGATTTGTCTAAGATAGGGAGAATGCATGTATAAAAGAAAGGGAGAATTGTACGAAACCCAAATTGAGGTACCTATTTTTTTGAACTTGTTGCAACTCATCTTTTGTTTGTCATAGTCAAAAAGGGGAAATTGTAGACACATGATTCATCTCATGTTTTGATTATAACAAACAAATTATTTTTTTCTCTGACAATTGAATTCAAGTCTTCATAGCTATTGTGGCCAAGTTGATCAATTGGAGGCAAAAAGATAACTACCAAAAGACTCGCAATTTATGATCAAAGAAAATCGAGATGGAAGCCAATCGTTCACGTCAAATCAATCAAAAACAAGAAAAAAAATAAAATCAAGCATTCACATCAAACCGAGCATTTCATTGAAGATATTAGATTTAGATACTTTGGATTCATATGTTAAAAAAACTACTTTAATCCGTAGTAATGAATTAAAAGCTGAATTTTTGTGTACGAGAAAAATTACTTCATAATAACGCTTGAACAAAAATTATTTTTCAAAAGATAAGAATTTTAACTTGATATTTAAATTTTTTACAAGTATCACTTGCCTTGAAAAATTAAGTGAAAACGTCTTTCAAAAGCCTACACTTTTCAAAATAATCAAGAAAAAGAATTCCCAAAAAATGTCCAAGCGGACGTACGGTTGGACTAGCGGATGTCTAGTTCGTCTACCGGTCAAATTTTTAATCGTTCTGAATTCTGAAGCATATGTAGTTTGTCTGTCCGGTTTAGTAAGCGAACGTCCAGATAGATCGTCCGGTTGGTCAAAAATCTTTGACATTTTGACTGCTATAAATACTACTTCACTCCACATTCAATATAACATTTTTAAGAGTATTTATGTGAGATATTCTTGAGCAAAGTTGTATTGATTTATCTTTATCAGATCATTTACTTTGAAAACCTTTTAAAATCATTCTACTTATCGAAGCTTTTTTCACTTAACGCTTGAGGTTAATTCATTGCTATTTATTAAAGTGTTAGCCTATTTCTATCTTGGTACATAATTTGATCATATCATTTATTAAAAGAAAAGTTTAAAAATGTAAAATCAACTTCCATTTAAATTTGTGAGCCGTGTTGAGGTTATGTAAAGCTTAACATTGTATAAGGATCGACACTTCTTGTTTATAAGTCATCGAAAGCGTTGTAAAAGATTGGATTGCACCATAAGCCAATCAATATAGTGAAAATACTTTGCTCGTACTAGAGAGATTGATAATGGATGATGTAGATCATTGTTTTGGATCTAACCTCCACATTTATATTGTTTACATCATCTCTCTCTTTTACTTATTGTATTTACATTTACTCTTATTATTTGAATTTATCTATTTAGTCTTTACTTGCTTAAATTTATATTAATTCTTTGAAAAATTTGTAATAACCAATTCACACATCTTGATTAGCCATTCTTGGGCTATCACCTTTTGCCCCGCTTTGTGGCCTGCTTGATTTGTCGATATTTAAATAGCAAAGAATATAAGTCCATCCTAGCTCTACTGGCATCAAATGACATCGGCATCAAAATCATTGTGTAGTAGTAAGTATTCCGCATACTCAATCGTGAAGACACCTCAATCATGGTTGAAGAAAGTTACAAAACAATATGTTAGGAATAATTAGAACATTAAATCACGTGTTTGTAGTTTATAGATCAGGTCACGAATATACCTATTTTACTGATGAGGAACATCACTAACAGTGTATGTCTACGACTCCATGGGAGCATCATCACGATTGCCCAAAAAGGTCTTCCAAATACTCAAAAGTTTTATCAACTGTGGGATAATTTTAATGAATGGTTCGATCCTAAGACCATGGCATCCCTATTGCTCTTGTAGTATGAATTGAATATTTATAATACAGGATTTTTTTGTCTAGGACCATGCATCCGTGTGCGCGATTGGTACGCAGTATCGGCAGAAAGACATAATCAAGTTCGCTCCAGGAACTGCTAAAGGACAATAGCCCACCATTAACGATCCACTATATCAAAATCTTTATCAACAATACTTGGATATATTATAAAGTGGGAATAGATGTTCTTTATCAAGACATTAAACGAACTGTTAGTTGTAGCATGTTTGATCTTCCCATTTTTGTCGAATCTAGCTAGTTGACGTATATAATAAAAACATACGTCCACATGCAATGGCAGACCCAAGATTTCGAGTCAGCACGGACGATCGTGGATCATCAATCGTTATCAACAATAAAATATTAAGAGCCCTTTTTTTTTTTTTGCAAAAAATACATTTTGAAATAATGATTTGATAGAATATGTGTGGCTAAAAATAAGAAAAAGTTTTGAATTCGCAAATAATATTATTTTATTGAAAATGTGCGATTGAAAGAAGAGGCAAAAATGCATTTTAAAAAAAAAGGGCAATCAAACAATATCTATAATTTAAATATAACAATAATTTTGTTGTAAAAATTAAAAATATTTACTAAATAATATTGTGGCCAAGTTTTGTATAATTCAAAGGAAGAGCACGGGATCGAATTTTTACAATTGCATTTAAATCGCTAAAATTTAACATATATTATTCTGGTAAGTTTAGTATCAAAATTNAGAGGTCTCGGGTTCGAATCACTTTATTTCATTTGATTTTGGTAAAAATTGTAGTATTTAAAATATTTCACAACAAAATTGTGGGGAAATGGATTTGAAACTAGGACCTCTCATGTACATAAACAATGTCCTGCTAACTAAGCTACAAGAAATGTACGATAACAAAAGAACTTAACAGGTATATAATATGAAAAGTTTATTCATTGTCAAAAAAAATAAATCTGTTTCGACGGATCCAGCACGGGCGGCCGTTGGGGCTCGCCAGGTGCTGAGTCCGCCACTGTCCACATGGGATCACAACTAAACAAAAATACACCATTAGTAAATTACAAATGTGAAAGAATAGTGAAATCATGGAAGGCATCATACCATGCTACTCAAAGATGAATCTAGATTAGTCAACACATGCCACCATGATTTGGAATATACGAGAGTCGACTTGACCACAATGGTGGATTTATGATGTTATTCGTTTCATTGAACTTATTCCTAGAAACAAAAGAAATAAGATGTAAGTTATTTGCATTACGTAAAAAGCATATATTCATGTAGCCTATAATTCTTGTAGTAGTACTTGTTTTTGGGTTTGGGTTTAAAAACACTGATCTGGATGTGTTGTGTGCATTTCCACTAGAGAATGGTCAGTAATCAAAGTATGTTGATATCTCGTTGGTGGATCAACGAAATCATCATCATTACCATCAAGAACATTAGAATGTCTAATTCTTCCATTAGTTATCAGAAGTAGCAGTTGTTATGGTTTGTTGTACGAAACTCTAGTCCTATAAGGCCATTATCATATCCAACTTTGACGGGTCAATGTCATTTACTTCAATTTGTTACCCCAAAGGTATTAAAAATACTAAGCACATCAAATGAAATTTATATACAGCATGGTAACTACACTTGTCACAAATGTATTTAAATGCTTACATCAGGAATGGAGAAGACCTCTTCATCAATCTAGCAGCTGAGGGGTGCTCATCCGCCATCAGCTCTTGATGGTAGTGATTCAAGTTTCTTCCTATCATTGTTGCCAGTATATCTGAATCATTTAACTAAGCAGAACTCATGCAATAAAAATTTGATAAATCTTCCTGCAATCTTGAACTAAATGTCCTCGGAGTTCAATTGCTTTACCTTCCTCAAAGGGATCAATGGCAGTTGAATGACAATTTTGTGGCATTCCGTTTCATATGAGAAACGTGTATATCGGTATCCTTTTGTGCATTATTAAATTTCTATATTAAATTAGTTAGCACATTCTTTGTTGCGCTCGTTGTAATTTTTCTTGGAAACCAATGATCTTTGTGAATAATATACTTCCATTCCTGCAGTAGTTGGATAGATAAATATATTATGAAGATCAGATATTTACGCATTTATGAAGTACCTACATTTACAATTTCGTAATGTACATGCAGTAATAGAACACTCAGGTTATAGTTATAAAAATATACAGTCACAGTTCTAGAACGTAATGCAAATATTATAGAAAGTAAGTCACAATCCTAAAAATATAATTAAAAACCTAATGTCACCATCATAAACAACTAATGTGACAGTTCAACCTACTGATTCGATCCGCAACCATCTAACATTTGGAGTGCAATCCGGTCGTTATCAAAGAAGAACTCACGTCACAACCCTAGAGTAATGGTAGAACATCCTAGTCATAGTCAATTTGATCAGTTTACAATACAAAAATGGGTAAAAAAAATTATAGAACACTTAATCACAACTAGATAAAAAGGGAAGCCACTTTTACAGAATGAGAATAACATCCAATTTAAAATAAAACAAAATCATGTTACAAACTGTTGACCCCTAAAAATGTTCCAATGAGATAGCCAATAGATCTCAAGACCTCTCACGTCCATGCAAGTTGAATTCCTGCATACTTGAACAAACCGTTAGACACATATAGCCTTCTCCGAAAAGAGTGGAGTTGGTCACGTGCACTTTGACAATCAAGTCAATTCGAGAAGTAATTATGAGTGTGGAAGAGCTTAAAACGTGAGCCTCCAATAAAAGAAAGGGGGTTGGCTTTGGGAAATGAATGAAATAAATGGGTGGCAAGAATATAACTTTTAAGAGTGTAAACTTGAAGTTAATATCCTAAATAGTCACCGAATTTCGCCAAAAGTTCCTAAGGGGTCACTGAACTTCGAAACTTCCCTAAATAGTCACTGAACTTTGCCAAAACTTCCTAGAAGGTCACCGAATTTTGTAAATTGGGACCCATACATTAATGGTTTAGTGACCTTTTAGGAAATTTTTGCAAAGTTGAGCGACTATTTAGGGAAGTTTTGGCAAAGTTCAGTAATTATTTAGGGAAGTTTTGAAATTTAGTGACCTCCTAGGAACTTTTTACAAAGTTCAATGACTACTTAGGATATTTTGAAGTTCGATGACCTCCTAGGAACTTTTGGTAAAGTTCAGTGACTATTTAGGGTGTTAACCCTGTAAACTTGCATTACTTTTGATTGACACTGAGTGTGAAATTTTATACTTAGGTTTGGCGGATAAGGGCCCTTAGATAACAATGCTTGTGGCCCCATCCAAATGACTGGCCTCTCTTGTCATAAGCATCAATCAACTGTAGCCTTACATGCCCCCTAGCATGTGGTCGTAAACTTGACCAAACAAATAGGCAACGAAGGCAATGGCAGTGACATGTCTTGTCAATCACATACTACACATTCGTGTGCAATGGGGTCGACCAACCTCTACACACGGGGTCGCTCAAACTCCTTAAAGGGGGTTGTCCGTGTGGGTCGGTTCATCCCCCTCAGTGTACGGAATGTGGGGTCCCTGAATCGCTTGCCACGTACATTGATTGGGGCAACGTGTAGGTCCTAGTTTCGCAAGACGTAACAACAATCCCCGAAGTCCAAGTATGATTATTTACATAATGCATGAGCTTTCGAGTGGAAGTGGCAGTGAGGGGCCTCTCCAATGGGGTAGAAGTTCATGATAAAGCTGAGTAATACGGAACGAAGCCCTTGGACTAAAATGTTAAGCCCCTTTGATGAAACTGAAACATGAGATAAGGTTGTACAGTTCGAGGCCCTGTGAGCAAGAGTCGAGCCTCTTTGATGAAACTGAAACCTGAGATGAGGTTGCACAGTTCAAGGCACTATGAGCAAGACATCGAGCCTCTTTGATGAAACTGAAACCTGAGATGAGGTTGCACAGTTCGAGGCCCTATGAGCAAGATGTCGAGCCTCTTTCATGAAATTTAAGGCCTGAAATGGGACTGCATAGTTTGAGCCCCTGTGAGCAAGATGTCGAGCCTCTTTAATGAAACTGAGGCACCTTGGGTGGCGTGCTTTAATGATTTAAAAACATGGTGGTTCCCAATAAGAAACAATTGTGGTATGATTTCCAAGGTTCGTACTACGTGCTCATTTAATGTGCAATGATGATGATTTCTTTATAGTTAGTGAAGCTTACTTTCCTTTACAGAGCGTGCAACCCACGACCCCATCTGAACCCTTGATTCAAGTGTCTTTTAGTTTTGACGTGCCAATAAAATGGCAGATGTATGGTCTAAATCGTAATGGGAGATAATCCAGCGATTGAGGTTCGTTCATCCTGCCTCTATAAAAGGCCAAAACCCTACTTTTTTCCTTTTTCTTTCACTTCGCAAAAGCTAATATTCTAAGAGTTGAGAATCCTTGCAACTATTCTTGGTACCTCTTCCATCCTTTTTTGGGGCCAAAACATCCTATTTTCACCGTCTCCAAGCATCTAGAACTCGCATAAGTGCCCTGCATTTCTCAGATTTTCCATCTTGTTTGCATTAAATGGCTTCTTCCTTGAAAAAGGTGTTTTGGGGGTCTTCCGAGGTTAATATGGCACTAATTTGTGTCGAGGCGGGCATGCATTCTATGATTCCTACTGAGAGAATCATGAAGGCTATGAAGGGTCCTCACAGTGCATGGATGATGCAGGAGAGCCCCGTATATTGTAGTATTAGGTGAGGGCTCCTTGTGGGCGACATATATAAATGAGAGCGAACTGGAGACTTTTAGGGAGAGGTATACTATTCCTGATAATGTCGAGATGTTCGTGCTGACCCTTGAGGAGAGAGCTTGCTTCCCTAGGGGGTGTGGCGGTGAGTGAGGCCATTTTGAGTGGGGGATGAAGTTATCTTTGCCCCCTTTCTTTAGATATATCCTTAGGCACTACAACCTGGCCCTCACCCAACTAGTGCCAAAAGCATGAAGCCAACTATCAGGGGCTTTCCTTCTTTGGAAGGAGGTTACTCTTGGTGAGGATATACCTCCCCATGTCTTTTAAACTCTTTTCCAACCCCGATCCTCAAGTGGGGAAGTGATTGCAAGGGATGGTATTTCATGAACCCTTGGGGCCAGTACTCTCCCTTCATTTGGGGGACTCCGATCTCCATCAAGAACTGGAAGTCATCTTGGTTCTGGGTTAGAGGTCGCTGGCAGACAATGGAGGGAGATGTGGTTCCAGAGATAACCGTGTTGACCCAGTACCATGAGTATAATGAGTTTAGCTTTAGTTGAAGTGATTGTTGCTTTTTTCTTTTTCTTTTTTATTTCATTCTTATTCTTTCATTTTTGGTTTCTAATTCGTGCTTTGTACAGCTGTAGTTGACCGGTTCGAGCTCTAGCCATCTAAGTGGGCCATCGTCAAAGCGATATATGAGCTGCCGTCAGAGAAGATGTACTTCAAGAACGTTCTTGGAAAGTGGAACCTCTTTGTTTGATATTTATTTCATACATTTCCTAACTGTTTCCTTTTTCATTTATAGGGCAACACGACAAAAAAGAGTATGCCAAGCCAGACATGTTGCAGATTAGGCGCCTGGGGGGAGGCGAAGAAAAAGAAACCTCTGAGCTCTGGCTCTTCTTCTTACAAGAACCAGTGGAATGAGCTGGCCCGCATCTCCAAGATGAACATACCGTCTCCTCTGGAGAAGAAATGGGAAAATGAGAAGGGGAAAGAGACAGAAGCTTTCTTGGAGAGGCCCACCAGAGGAAGTTCGTGTTGTCGAAAAATACTGGACCAGATCCTCCCCCTAAATGCTAGACCACCATTGGGAATTCATTTCGACAACCCATTCAAGCTGAGCTAATTTTCTTCGTGAAGATTGTGGAGACAGAAGAGATAGCTGAAGAGGGGCCAATGATGCAGAGGCGGGCCTGAATAAAGCTAAGGTTGAGGTGTCCTCAGCTAATGATGCCATTGAAGCTTCCAAAAGACCATCTTTGCAAAGTCTAGGTGAATGCTCTGACGAGCATGGAGAACTCCGACAACCTACAAAAGATCGCTTCGTTGGCTTTGGAGGCTGTTAATAAAGTGAAAGGAGAGCTAAAGGCTCGCATTAACAAGTTGATTGCTGAAATTACCCACTTTGAGCAGCAATTGAGCGGGGTAGGGGAGGCAACCGTGAATGAGTATGTAGCCCATTTCCATGAAATGAATGAGTATGACCGTCTCGATTTGTATTGGAAAAAGGTCGCGTACAATGAAGTCTTTGGGAGGCTTGTCAAGCTGGATCCCCAGCTGGAGTTATCTTCTTTGAAGAAAAATTTCTGGCGATGAGGCATCCACTCTTGTTAATGAAGAAGAGGACTGGGTAAACGGAGGTAGGTGCCCAGGAAGGGCCTGAGCAGGATGATGCTGCCGTTTAAACTAGGCCTTCTTGTTTGCAATTTCTTTGTAACATTTTCCTTTTCTCCTTGTAATGAATCTTAATTATATATATAAAGGCTTTTCTCTTAATTCCCACGTGTGACTGGGCACAAACTGATTATACTTAAAGCTTGTGACTAACAGAGTCAATATATGGGCTCCCATAGCTGAATAATGATAATATATGAGCTTGTCATAACTGATTCTAAACAATGATAGTATGTGAGCTCGTCATAAGTGATTCAAAACAATGATAGTATATGAGCTCGTCATAACCTTTTACATTAAATTAAGTTATGGGCTTGTCATAATTGATTCTAAACAACAATAGTATATGAGCTCGTCATAACTATTCGAATTAAATTAACTTATGGACTCGTCATAATTAAACTTGGATGATGGTAATTAATGTATGAGCTTGTCATTACCAATTGAATCAAATTATCTCATGGGCTCGCCACAATTAACTGGATTAAATTAACTTATGGACTTGCATAATTAAATTGGATTGAATTAACTTATAGCCTCACCATAATCAACTGAATTGAATTAACTTATGGGCTCACCATGGTTTAACCTTGCATGATAATTATTAATGTATAAGCTTGTCATTACCAACTAAATCAAATTATCTCATGGACTCACCATAACTAACTGGATCGAATTAACTTATGGGATCGCCATGGTTTAACCTTGCACGATAATTATTAATGTATGAGCTTGTCATTACCAATTGAGTCAAATTATCTCATGGGCTAGCCATAATTAACTGGATTAAATTAACTCATGGGCTTGCCATAATCAACTGGATCAAATTAACTTATGGGCTCGCCAAATCAACTGAACTAAATTAACTTATGGGTTCGCCATAATCAATTGGACCGAATTAACTTATGGGCTCGCCATGGTTTAACCATGCACGATAATTATTAATGTATGAGCTTGTCATTACCAATTGAATCAAATTATCTCATGGGCTCGCCATAATTAACTTTAAGTTATAATAATTACTGTATGAGCTTGTCATCATTTTTGAATTAAATTATCTTATGTGCCACAGCGATAGTATATGAGCTCGTCATAACCATTCGATTTAAATTAACTTATGCGCTCGGCATAATTAATCTTGGACGACAGTAATTAATGTGTGAGCTCATCCTAACTAACAAGAGTTGTTGAAATGACATCTTCATTAATCAAAAGTATTCACAAGCAATGACCATGTCTTTACTGGTAATACCTATGCAAGTGTTCCACATTTCAGGGGTGGGGTTGTACTTTCCCGTCCAACCTTTCAATTAGGAAAGTTCCTTGATTCACGTCACCTGATATACGGTACGGGCCCTCCTAGTTCGAACCTAGCGTGCCAATGCCAGACTTTTTTTAAGAATGGAAAACCCTCCTGAGCACAAGGTCACCTCTTTTGAATGACTTCTTTTTTACCTAGGTAGTGTAGTACTGTGCCATTTTCCTCTGATAGGATGCAACCTTTATGTGCGAATCATCCGTCATTTCTTCAAGGAAATCGAGTTCACAACGCCTTATCTCATTATTTGATATTTTGTTGAAGTGCAGGCGGCGAGGTAAAGGAAAACCCACTTCGGCTAGTCTCATAGCCTCAGCCCCATATGTCATGGAGAAGGGGGTTTTCCCTGTTGCAGTTCGATTGGTGGTACGAAATTGCCCACAACGCGTGGGAGACCTTGTCCATCCACGCCCCTTTCGATGCATCAAGTTTCTTTTTCAAAAAGTGTTTGATGGTTTTGTTAACTACCTCAACCTGATCGTTTGCTTTGGGGTGGTGAGGGGAGGATAAATGCTTCTTGATTCCCAGTTCATCGTATAAGTCTCTAACTTTCTTGTTGTCGAACTGTCGCCCATTATCTGTTACAAGCGAGTGGAGAATTTCGAACCGACAAATGATGTCTTTCCAGATGAACTTGGACGTACTCACCTCGATTATTTTTGCCAAGGGTTCTGTCTCGACCCACTTAGTAAAATAGTCGATGGCGATAATCACATGGCTAGCACTTCCTTTCCCTTTCAGCATAGGGCATATCAGGTCGACACCCCATTTAGTAAAAGGCCAGGGTTGGATACCACAGTAAGCTCCTGAGACGGTTGCTTTTGTATAGAGGAGAAACGTTGGCATTTGTTACATTTTCTTACAAATTGTACTGCATTTTTCTTTAGAGTTGGCCAATATTATCCTTATCTTAATACTTCGTGGGCCATTGTTGGTCCCCCAGTGTGGTTGCCACAAACTTCTTCATATATCTCTCGTAGGACATAGTTGACCTCTTCTCCTCCAGTGCATCGCAGAAGCGGGGATAAGAAACCTCTATTATAAAGCACCTCATCCTGGAGCACGTAGTGGACGGCTCGTCGCCTAAGTTTGTAAGCCTCTTCTTCATCTTCTGGCAATGCTTGATCCTTGAGGTAGGTGATAATTGATTACATCTACGGTGGGGTTCCTTCAATCCACATTATTTCCTCCCCCTTATAAGTAGAAGGCTTAAGGAGGTACTTCACTGGAATAATTTTAAACAGTTCGGAATCTTTGCTAGTGGCTAGTTTTGACAAAGCATCCACGTTCAAGTTCTCAGCCCTTGGTATTTGGGTCAGCTCGAATTTCTCAAAGTAGGAGAGCAGGTCCATTACATTTTTTAGGTATGCTACCATGCCTTTATCCTTAGTTGTGAAACTGCTATTGACTTGACTGACAACCAGCTGTAAGTCACTAAAAACTATTAAGCTTTTGGCTTGCATTTCTTTCTCTAATATAAGTCTTGCTATCAATGCCTCATATTCTGTCACGTTATTTGAGGTCTTGAAACCAAATCTTACGGCACAATTGAGTTTACGGCCCTCTAAGCTAGCTAGCAATACACCTGCCCCCGACCCCATTTCTCCAGAAGATCCATCAACAAACAGTTTCCAAGTTGGAGGGGTCTGCTAGTTCAATACGACATTGAGTTTTTGTACCTCTTCTTGCAAAGCTCCGCACCTCTCTAGGTTTAAAGCTCTTCTTTTCTACCTGTGAGGTATGAACTTAGGGTCTACATTGAGTTGGTGGCAACTAACTTCGGGGTTGATGCCCACCATGTCTTCGTACTTCCATGCAAATATGTCTAAGTTGTTAAGCAAGAAATCTTTAAGTCTTGTCTTTTCTTCTAACCTAAGCTCTTTCCCTATTTGCAACATCCTTGCGGGGTTGCGAGGGTCCATTGGGAAAAACTCAAGTTCTTCCACTATGGTCACTTGTGAGTTTGATTCGGTGACCCTAAGGTCCATATCCATCGCGATGACCCCTTCTTCAGAGGCATCCATCATGCTGCCGTCTCCCTCCTGCTCAACGGTAGGATTTTCTTCAGGTGCGTCAACTATTCCAGCATCTACCAGGACTATATTTACACTTCAAGGTTCGGATTTCCCCAAAGAGTTGAGGTAGCATGTCCTCGAACCCATTTGATCTCCTCGAATTGTGGCAATTTCTCTTTAAACTGGAAATTTTATACATAAATGATGTATGGAAGTAACGGCCCCAAGTTATTTCAAAGCGGGTCGCCCCAACACCCCATGGTAGGAGGTTCGGTAATTTACAATGAGAAATTCCATGTAGTGGTGTGCCGTAAGTGGGGGCTCTCCCATTTCCACTGCCAGTGTAATTCTTCCCCTAGGAATAATGCTATTGCTCGTAAAACCATATAAAGGGACGGTCATGGGGACGAGCTCATGGTCTACCATCATCTTGTCATAAGTGGTTCCAAACAAGATGTTGACGGAACTCCTATTGTCCACCAACATGCATTTGAGCCCATTTCTAACTACGACGACTCGTACCACCAGAGCACTGCAATGGGGGCAATGAACCCCAGTGGTGTCCTGTGAAAAGGTTATTGGTAGAACACTTCTTGATCCACGAGCGGAGCTATTATTAAGTAGTTTGTCATGGGATGATCATTTCCTTAGTTTCTCTGAACATTTCTTGACTCCCCTCCTATATGTGGGCCACCAATAATGGTGTCGATCTCTCTGATAGGGACGTTATCTGCCTTAGTTGGGAGTTCTCTCCTAGGTCTTTGTCCGCCTCTCAACCTATTTCTTTCCTCCTCGTGATCCCATTGACGATTCATTTCTGCGATGTCACCTTGCTTCACCATATCTAGTTTCTCTATCGTATCTAGGCTGAGGCGCGCTCCTTTGCACCTGATCGGTATTTCTCCTTTCTTCATGGGGGCCCGTTGGCCCCTCATGATATGGCTTGGACATGCAGTTTTCAGTGTTGTGGCTGTTGGTTTGATGGTAGGTACAGTATTGCCTATCTTTAGGCTTCCTGTTCCTTTCCCTACCTTTTCATCTGGATCGATTTGATTGTCTTTGAGTCTTCGTATGCCAAAGAGGGAACTGCATTTAGCGTGGTAGTGGCTAATGTTTGGCCTGAAGTAGGGGCGATTATATGTCCTACTTGGGTCCATTGCTGGTTTACCAAGTGCGATGCAGGACATCGTCGCTGTATCTGAGGCGGTGAGAGTCCCAACGAGGTTCGGTTGCGATGATCAATCAGCTCTTCGTTAACAATCTCGCTCATCATCATTTCTACTAAGGCATCATAAGAGGTGGATTCTTGTTTCGCACATCCTCCAAAAAAAGGTGTTCATGTTGAAGCTCCTCTTAGAGGAGAAATAGCCTCTCTATCTGTAACTTGTTCACAATAGGTCCTCTCGTCCGTGAAGCGAGCTAAATAGCTTTTCATAGTCTCACCTGCTTGCTGCCTCATGTCCTGCTGTCGGATATTTTTGACGATTTTGGAAATTCTCTCTTCCTCTAAAACCGGTGGTAATATTCACAATTAGATAAATTTTTTTTTATTAATACTAAAATATACCAATAATATCAAATAACTAAATTGTGACTTGATTCATGAATTAATAAAGTTTAAACTTGATTATTGAAATTGAAAGTTAAAAAACAAGTGTGAGTGTAATTTCCTCAACCATTTATATGTATAAAATAATTGTAGAGCTCATTTATTAAATTGTCTCAATGAGTATCAAAAGCATAGAAAAACAAATAGGTTGGAAACTATGTAGGGATGGCAAAATATCGTGTCTCGCTTTTGTAAGAATCCAACCCTTCCTAAAAATTTTATTTTATTTTCATATTTATAAATTTAAATCATATTTTAAAAAAGAAATAAGATAAATTCCTATTTGATTTAGATAAAAATAAATTTTCAGTAATTTTTGATAAAGTTGATAGAATGAGTGGCTAAAAAGTTAATGACCTCATGAAATGTGTAGTTAAAATTAATTATTAACTTTGATTTAAATTTTAATTCAGCATTTTAGTCAAACCAAACAGGAGCTAAAAAGAAGTAAACAATACAAAATGGAGATTTTTAGTCGTCGCTACCTTTAAAATTCCTAATGAAGCGAGGGATGAAGAGGGTCGTCCCATCCTTTGAAGTCTCTAAATCATGCTATCAACAAACTTAACAAAAAATGGATTAATTTCCTAAATGATCATTGAACTTTTCTTAAAGTTCCTACAAGGTCATTGAACTTAAAAAAACTATTCCCATTAGTAACTTAACTTTGAAAGTTAGTATAACATTCATCAATGCATAAATGACGCTTACAAAACTGAAAGGATTTGATGACGTTAAGCATGAGTCTAAATGTGTATGATCGTTTTTTACTCACAAATCGTCCAATGCATATTTGAGTTTTTTTTTAATGGTTGAATGCGTGATTTTATCCAAATGTAAAGTTCTTCAAAATCTAAATTTCACAAACTCTATGAACTGAATTATTATAGTTTCTAACTAATTATAACATGGTTTATATAAAAATCTGATTAATAATTTTCAAATGTGTGCCACTTAAGCCATACTGTTAGACATGTCATCAAATTTTTTTAATTATGCAAGCATCGTTTAACATAGTGATGGATTGATTATCAATTTTCAAAGTTAAGTAACTAATGAGGATTGGGAAATTAATCTAAAATGCCATTAAGAGTTTGCTTGATTGTTAATATTTTCTTGGAAAATATGTTTTTTTTACCTAATTTCCTACTTTTGTATTGTTTGATTGACAATTTTTTTTCAAGAAAAATATTTTTTCACTTTTGGTCATGTGACCATATTTTTCTTGAAAACAAGGAAAATATTTTTTAGGGAGATATGTTTTTTATTTTCTAGGTAATTCTCTCTGTCCTTCTCTCTTTTTTCTATCACCTCTCTTATCTACTCACAAATAAAAATTAAACAAATATAATATTTTTTAGGTTAAATACTTAATAAATCGAATATATTTAATTAATAATTTTCATATAAATAAATTTATGACAATTAAATTGTTTAAAATTTATTTTTTGTGCAAATTTAATAGCCGCAATCATACGGCCATGTTTATATGAGGCACACCTCATTTAGAGCTTGTTTGGTACAGTTCAAAATTCAATTAAAATTGAAATATGATCATTATTGAGTTTCATTTATCTAATAAAAATCAATAATAATGATTAATTTTTCAATTTTAATATGTACCGAACTCTTAGCTGAGCCCCATTTCTCGAATTTAATGAGTCTCCGAACCTAAAAGAAAAATAAAAAAGCAAAGAATGGCCGCGCGATCTCTGTGGCGCGCCAAAACGAAGCTGCTTTTAGCAGCCACTGCGGCTGGTGGCGCCGGCACCGGAGCGGCTATGATTGCCAACTCAGAGGACCCTGCCTCGGCCCTGAAGCTCTGCACCGCCGTCCCCCTCCGCCTCCTCCGTGACTCCATTACTGCCGCCACGATTGCTTTCGGTAAAACCATAACTTTTATCTTCCCGATAATAACTGTTCACAATTGGGGCAGTATTCCAGTTTCCATTACAAATTAAGCTGAGTTAATTGTTATTCGAATTTCTTGCATCATTAACACGTACAGACGCATTTTTGTTCAATAGGTATACTCATTTGGCGTTTTTTCTTGATTTAGGTGTTTATATTGCTTTATCATAATTCATTTTTTTACAGTTGTGGCATTTTTATTTATGGTTGGTCCATGATTTTATACTTTTGTCTGTGTTTATTGCAGTTAGTTTTAAAAGTATAGTTTTTGTCATCTCTGTTGACCCCAAAAATTGGCTCAAAACAGATGCCGAGCCCACTCTTGTCACGTCAAGCGCGATTTCGGCGCCCTTTTACCAGATCGACGACGATAATCAGTTGGAATTGAGCGCGGGAGGCACTTTTTGACGAGAGACGAGAGACGTTCAGACTCCGATAAATACAACTGGGGACGATTGTGTTAACTACAATCATCGAAATATGAATTCAAAAATGTTCCAAACAATTTTCATGTTATAATATGTCGAGAGATGGACGGGAAATGTGTACGTGTTTATATGTTAAATACAGTGTCTAATCGTGCCTTTTTTTCTTCTCTTTTTTATATCTCCAAAAGTCCCTCTTTCAGTTACAATATGAATCTATTTATACTATATTCGACATACGTGGTAGCCGTTGGATTAAAACCACGTGGCCTCATCTTTTTATCTGAGACTTCACGTCGCCGTCTACTCATTCATTTAATACATGGATAAGGGGTTAGCCGCCGAACATAGTGGGCTGTCATACGACAAGCTTTATTGTAAGTGTTAAATCAATCACGTCCGAAAGATCTCTAAATCTATTATGGGGAACGACGGCCTCGTAGTGGGATGAGGTCTACTTCGGTTTGAGGTCCTCATGTAACTGGAAGGAGCTTCTGCCTCGGAACTTCAGAACTTCGACCGGATTAATCAAAAGGACCTCGTCAACTTTTCTGCTCGACCTCCCTGACCAATTTGGTTCACGTGGGTTGACTGCTTACATATCTGCCAACGTGACAGTTAGCAGGGCCTCGGAATTTGGGGAGGTGGTAACGGTGGTAACAATAGCCCCCCAAGTCTATGCATGATTATTTATGTAATACATGGACTTCAGATTGCGTGTGGTCCCTAAGGGATGGTCGTTCGGGCTTTTGTCGAGGTTGTTCGATGTGTCTTCCCTCGAAAGTCCAAAATGCGTCCGAGGAGGTTCCTCATGGCAGAGTCCCCTCCTATTTGCGCAGGAGGACGTCGTTGCCGCGGAAGTCCAAAAGGCTTGGTGCTAACAAACAACCTCAGAGTTGATGTTTACGAAGAATTCATGGTTCTTGGGAAAAGATTGGGCACTTTAAATAATGGCGCTTCAATGATTTGATGCTGTTGCAAGTTTCCAAGAGAGCAATTATTTCGGTACGTCTCTCTCAACACGCAGTAGCCGCCGCATTTAATGCGTAATGATGGATGCTACGTCTGTTCGTTTGTGATATTCAGTCGCACATGGGCGCGTGAATGCTACCTGTGTATCTGGGCCGTTGAAGTCGAAACGCCAAAGCCATGGGCGGTTCGGATTGAAGCCTCGGGATGAACGGTCAGATGGCAAGGATTAAGATCCGACGGCCAGGGGTCAACCTCCTTGCCTATAAAAAGGCGTATGTTTTTGGGGAATCATTTCTTTTCATTTTTCCCACGAACCCTTTGCTTCTTTTCTTTTCAAACTTTCAGAGACCGCATCTCTACTTTTTTCACTTGGCTTGGGAAGATAGTAAGTATTGCACCCCGTCCTCCTATTATTATTTTTTATTTCTACAAAGGTCTGTGTTATGGATCCTTCAAAACCTGCTGGGGGGGGGGGAAGTAGATATTAGAGAGTTGGCGAGCAAAATGGGTTTTTCAGTTACCAACACGGTCGACCTCGTACGGGCTGTTAAGGCTGGACGGTTGTCAACCACAAGTCCATGAAATGGCGAGCAACTAGTGGTTCTGTCCCCATCTCGGTTGCCAAGGTGATTCTACCTCTTGGGATGATGCTATCCCCCGTGAATCCAAACAAGGGGGAGTTCAAGGGGGCCAGTTCGTGGTCTACCCTCATTTTGTCGAAAGCGGTACCAAATATGATGTTAACAGAGCTACCGTTATCCACCAACATCCTTTTCAGGCCGTTGCGAGCAACGACAACTCTTACAACCAAAGCATCACAGTGGGGGTAATGTACCCCTAGCGCGTCTTGCTGCGTAAAAGTTATTGGCGCAACTTTTTCAGTTGAAGAATGATTTACTATATAACTTGTCAGGGCTGGGTCACTCGCTTCCCTGGCATAGCTCTTTTGAGAGTTCCTGGATTCCCCACCTACATGAGGGCCTCCAATGATTATCGATTTCTCTGATGAGACCTTGCTCGTTGTTAGGCGGGGGACTTCATCTTCGCCTCTGACCTTCCCTGGGCTTTTCATTGTCGTTTTCCCTTTCTCTGGTATGGTCATTTCTGCCATGCCGAGGCTGTTCGTTGTTTCGAGGCTGTTGGTTTGGCCTGTACGGGGCGTTTTCGGGGTGATGTCCCCCTTTTCCCTAGTTTCGGTCCTGGGAGTTCCTGACGACATCCCAGCAATTCTCCGTTCGGTGTCCATGAGATTGATGATAATAACAATAGTTGAGTGCTTCGCCCCTATTTCTAGGTTCGACACCCCTTCTCTTTCCTTGTTTCCTTTGCAGGTGCTTTTGGTAAGGCTGTGGTTGATGCATCTCAGTTTTGGGGTTTATCTCGTAAGCTAAGGTCGGCACCGCATTGAGTGTTGCTGCGGCAAGTTCCTGTCCATGGTTCATCGAGGCCATATGTTCCATTAGGTGGGAAGTTGGGCCTTTTCCTCTTTGCATTTGGGGAGGTGGGAGCACCTGACTTGCCCTATTCCTATGATCCTTCAATTCTTCATTGAGGATTTCACGTCTTATCTTCTCCAATAGGGCGTCATAGGTAGTTGGGGCTTTGTTTTGCACGTCGCTCCAAAAGAGTTCATGTCCAATCCTCCCCTCAGGACAGTCAATGATGTCAATGCTTCCTTATCAGTGATTTGTACACAGTATGTCATTTCGTCTGTGAAGTGGGATAAGAAACTTTTCGGTGTCTCTCCCCATTGCTGCCGCATATCTTGAAGTCGTTGGATTGGTCTCTTCCTTTCTTTGCTAGTCGCGAAGCGTTTTAGGAATGTTTTCTTCATATCTGGCCAACTTCGGATACTTCCTTCTGGCAGCCTCGTATACCAGACTTCTGCGCCTCCACTTAACGTTAGGTGGAAGGCTCTGCATTTCATCACGGGGGTAGCTCCTTTTAAATTCACGTGAGTCTTGTAATTGTTCATGTACTTCGCAGGATCCCCCTTCCATCGTACTTTGGGATTTTAGGGAGGGTGAAGTGATTCAACATGGGGGCATTACGTATGGCCTCTGAGAAGGGTGAGTGTTCGTCGTCATCATCGAGTTCGCAGGACCTCTGGGGCCCATCCGAGTTTTCACCCTCACCTTCATAGTTTTGGGGTGGTAGATGAGAGGTTCCTGCTTCATTCCTTGCCTGATTCCTTCTTTCCCGCCTATTTCTAGGGGGTCGGGCCAGATATTCTTCATGTCATATAGGCAGATCCTCTTTCTGATGAAGCCCACATTGCTCGTCTCTGGGCATCGGGGGTGGAGGAGAAGTCTGTCTGTTCCTAGGTAACCCCGGACTTAACCTGTCAAAAGCACTTAGAGACATTTGAGGCCGGTTTCTTGGTTCGTAGTTTGGAGGGAAATCAAATGGAGCCTCGCGTGGCCTTTCCGAGTCGTAATTGGCCGATATTTCCATCTCGTCTTCTCTATCATGAGGTGATTCCATTCCAGCCCGGTGTCCTGCCATTTAGCTTTGGACTTCCTCATCCTGATAATATTCTTGCACTTCAGGAAAGATTTCTTCGGGGGCTGTGTATGGAGGGTATTGATGCCCTCCTTGCCCTTGCATGTTCATCAGCATCTCCTACATGGCCAGGTTTTGCTGGGTAATATTTCTCATATTGGCGGCCATGGTGGCCATTTCCTTCGTGAGCCGCGCGGCGACCCTCCCTCCGCCTCGGGATCCTCCTCACCTTCGCGCTGCATGTTCATCAACTGAGGACGATTGTGTTAACTATAATTGTCGAAATATGAGTTCAAAAATGTTCCAAACAATTTTCATGTTATAATATGTCGAGAGATGGAAGGGAAATGTGTACGTGTTTGTATGTTAAATACAGTGGCTAATTGTGTCTTTTTTCTTCTCTTTTTATATCTCCAAAAGTCTCCATTTCAGTTACAATATGAACCTATTTATACTATGTTCGACAGACGTGGTAGCCGTTGGATTAAAACCACGTGGTCTCATCTTTCTAATTGAGACTTCACATCGCCATCTACTCATTCATTTAATACATGGATAAGGGGTTAGCCGCCTAACACAGTGGGCTATCATACTGACAAACTTTATTGTAAGTATTAAATCAATCACGTCCGAAAGATCTCTAAATCTATTATGGAGAACGTTGGCCTCGTAGTGGGACGAGGTCTACTTCGGTTCGAAGTCCTCATGTAACTGGAAGGAGCTTCTGCCTCGAAACTTCAGAACTTCGGCCGGATTAATCAAAAGGATCTCGTCAACTCTTCTGCTCGACCTCCCTGGCCAATTTGGTCCACGTGGGCTAACTAGCACACATCTGCCAACGTGATAGTTAGCAGGGCCTCGGAATTTTGGGAGGTGGTAACAATCTCAAATATATTTTTGATTCAATTGCTCATTTTCTTGGAACTTTTATCATAAAATAGTTTAGAGATTACGGTCTTAAATATAACTTTTCATGGTCTTGATTTAATTTATTTTTCATAAAACATGATTTTTTTTTTTTTTTGAAAAACTAAAAAGAAAAAAATGTTCACATTCCTGATAATTCAATCAGTTATTATCTGCTATTTTAATTCTAAAAATATGACATTTATGTGTATCTATTTATGGGCATTCGTTGAGACATAAGTTAGAATATATTTATTGCAACTATCAGTCCCCGTATTGCATTACTTATTTTGTTATTATTTAAATATAAATCAGTCCCCTCATACTCTTCTCCCCTGAACGTCGATTTGTTGGTTAGAACATCACTGTGAAACCTGTTGAACATACATTATCCAATTAAAATTTTCAGGTCAAAATGAAACACTTGCAAACAATATCATAACTTTTAGAACTTCGTGCAAAACTTTAAAGCACACCTTGAATATAATTCGTGAGGACATACACAGTTTGTTAATAGATTGTGGCAACGAGGGAAACAGAAAATGGACATACAACATACTGCAGTTAAACCTCGATAAAGTAATACCATTGGGACTAGAAAAAAATATTCATTTACCAAGGTTATTTATTTATCGATAAATGAATAAATTATTCATTTATCGATAAATAAATATTTATTATTTTAGATAGAGCTTTTCAATATAAAATATGTACATTGTATGTGGTAAGAAAAATTAAAAAACACTAATCAAAGTATTATTTGAATCTAGGGAAGTTCAAAAGTTTTAGTGAAACTTAATATCTCTAAAAACTAAGTTTACGTACATAGCAAATGAAAATGTTTAGTCTTTACCTATAAAAGCTAGATGTTTGGAAGACATATTCCAAGCACATACAATATTTTGTTTCCCTTCAAATGTCTTCTCATCATTTGAAAGGAGTAAAAAAATCAACTTTAACCGATAAAATGAGGAGTGCAATATGTGAGCATAAGAAAGAAAATCCAACTATTAGCCAAAAAGATATGCAAGCATGGGTGCAACAAAAGTTTGATTTGACTATTAGTCAATCAACAATATCGAACTCTCAAAAGGGCGTCGGAATATTTGTCAAATGAGATGAAAAATAGCGATGTTAAAATGCACAAATCAGCAAAATATCCTGATTTAGAGAAAGTTTTGTATGAGTGGTTTCTTCAAAGGCAAGATAAAGTGAACATGTCTGGAGAAATTATCTAAAGAAAAGCAAAAGAACTTTTGCAAAAAATATATGGTGAAACTAATCCAGAATTCAGCTTTTCTAGTGGATGGTTAGAACGTTTCAAGGCAAGATACGGAATCAAATCTTATCGACGTTTTGGTGAAAGTGGTTTAGTTATCATGGAGAACATTGAAAATGCTTTACCTGGAATATGATCAAAACTAGACCAGTTTCAGTTGAAGGATATTTACAATTTGGATGAAACTAGATTATTTTACCGATTGGAAGCTGATCATTCACTTGCTACCAAGCAGCTCGAAGGACACAAAAAAGATAAGGAGAGAATTACTGTTATTGTTTGTTGCAATGGTGATGGATTTGACAAAGTACCACTTTGGTTATTGGTAAGTATGCAAATTCTAGATGTTTTAAATGTGAACATGAACAATCTTAATTGCAAGTATCGATCTAACAAGAAAGCTTGGATGATTGGCTTGCTTTTTCAAGATTTTGTTGGTTGGTTTTATAAGAGAATAAATGGCAGGAAGATTCTCTTAATAGTAGACAATTGCCTTACTCATCCAAAGGTAGTTGAAGGCTTGACAAATGTAGAGTTATTTTTCTTACCTCCTAACACAACGTCTAAGATTCAACCGTGTGATGCTGGGATTATTCGAGCATTCAAAGCTCATTATCGTCGTCATTTTTATTCTAGCATCTTACAAGGCCTTGAGGTTGAAGCATCAAATCCTGAAAAAATTAATATTTTGAATGCTATTAATTTTGCTAACATGGCTTGGAATTTTGATGTGAAGACAACAACAATTGCAAATTGTTTTCAGCATTGCAAGATTCGGTCAAAAGAAAACAATGTTCTCGAAACCAGAAGTTGGTGAACTAGATGAAGATATCCAAGGATTAAATGATGCCATCTCTAATTTACGCTATAGAAATGTGATGGATGTTGAACATCTTTTGAACTATCCTAGCGAGAATGATGCAGTTATGGAATCACCTACAGACGGTAATGAACAGTAATGATGATGAGAATGATCCTGAACCAGATGATAGTAGCGTTCTGCCAAATGTGTCGTCAAAAGAGGCATTTCAAGTAATAGTCACCTTAAGCAACTACTTGCTACAACACGAACAAAATATTCCGGAAGTTGTGTATGTTCTATAAAAAGTTAAGGATGGGGTTCATTTTGGTTTAGGTGGGAAGAAAAAACAATTAACTATAGATGCATATTTTCAAAAGGAATGATTATTGTGCGGGTATTGTTGATTGATTGAAAGATTTTGGTCTATATATATTTTTTTTCTTAACGAAATTCAGTAATTATTACTTTATATTTTTATTGGGCCCTTAAGGATTCAATTTTTTTTTATTACTTAATGCATTTAGCGAGGTTATTACTTTAGTCCATTGGTCCAAGTCGGGATCGAAAGAAATTATTATATAATCGAGGTTATTACTTTATCGAACATTACTTTATCGAGATTTAACTGTATAAGGAATCATAGGTACTCCATGATCCATACAAATTTAAGGGATCCCTTAATGGTTTTGTCACCCACACTACTTTTTCGTAGAGATAAGGTCACACATCAGAACGCCTTTAGGTTCATCAATCCCCCATATAGATTCCAGCATAGACAGCGTCAATTATGCCCTTATTAGTATCCATATGACCACACTGGGAACAATTTGAGAAAGTCAGTATTGTCAATAGGAGAGGTGTAAGGACCACTAGAATTTGATGGTGGACTTAAACACTGAATAGTTTCTTGATTGCATAGATTTCCTTGACGAGTAGTTTGAGTAGTATGGCATGAATGACAATCAGTGCATTCATTTTGCTAAAACTAAACACAAAAGTGTACCAAGCTCTACAAGTAATCTGTTACACAGGTATCATCATGCGATTAGTCCTAACACCTTAGGGGGCGAAAGGAAATGCAAACTCAGAGAAAATATGTCCCTAAATGGTTAGGGACAAGTTGTTTGGTCAATTCCTCAGCTATAGAAATGGATTTTTCACTGTTAGTGTGTACACAACTCATTTTTTTGGAGCTTATGTTCCAGTGAGATATTGATGAAGCTCTATGCCAGTCTCAATATTCATAAGTGGGCTGAAGCTTGACATTAAGTGTGAGTTATGTTGCACTTTGTTGAGTCTTTTAGAAAGGCTATCCTTACTATGACAAATACACCTTGGTCACTTGTTGATTCCTGTATCATGAAATCTAATATTTTGATAGTAACAACTAAGAAGTCTTCTTGGACATATTTGATTCGCATATCATTCTCCTCGTTGCTATTAGTTATTTTTTTCAGTTCTTTGTCATCCTATTCCACTTTCAAAGTTGCCTTCTCTTTCGTCATCCCGTTGATAAGGAAAGCATAAAAAGGAAAACATAAAACCTATAAAGCATTCTAGGCTATGAAAAAAATAGCTCAAAAAGCTTGCCAGTATTGGAAAGTTCAGAAAAGGCATAAAAAATGAGTGCACACATCAGTCCCCATGAGGCTTATTTGTGAGGAGTAAGGTTCACCGAGTTGAGCCTTTTGATAGGATAGAATTTCTAGGCTACAATGTTGTTATTCTGAACATTCGAACAAACTTTACCTAGGCAAAGTTAGTTCTAGTAGTCTACCTATACCAAAATCTCCAGTTCTAAATGGCAATGGATTAGTGCAAGTTGATTTACAAAAAACAGGCAAAGTAAACAATACTATATTAGTATTCTAAAAAGCGCGTCTAGGTACGATGCACAGGTGATAAGCCAGTCCTTGACAGTGAGCACAAAATTAAACGGTCAACTGCTAAATTGACCACTTAATATGCAGTTGACCGCTAATGCGCGATTAGGCATGCTTTTTTATTTTTTTCACTTTTTTTAAAAGCCTTTTATTTGACTTTAGTTTCAAGTTTTTAAATGACTTTATCTGTGCAAAAGTAAAAAATGAAAACACGTTAGAAAATTTCAAACAAGACAATGGCTAAAGGAAAATTGGAAAATAGTGAAGTTCGACTACTCCTAATATAATGTGCTTTGCTCAATAGGTTCAAGTAAGAAATTCGAATTTGATGAAGATTGAAGACAATACATTAACTAGTTCATTTGATTTCGAATAAATATTCTTGGACATTTGGTGTAGTTCATTTGATTTTGTATTAGATGACACGAAAGACGAAGTAGATGGAGAAGATATTGAATTGGAATTTGATAAAGAGTTAGAGCATCTTCGACTTTATTTTTAAAGAGTATATTTTGCAATTTAGAGAGCATTTATAAAATTAGAGAGATTTTTTTTTTTAAGTAATCCAACGTGCTCTTTATTTTTAACATTTAATTTTACTAATCCCAAAAACTATTTTCCTATCTTTTATGTTCACCGACTTTTCTCCAAATTATTATATTATTTTCTTACATTGAAATTTGAAGTACTTTGAATGCATATAGTTAAAGAGCGAGTTAGGCTCTCTAAATTTGGAAAGTCAAAATCACTATCTATTTTAAAATGTTAATTTAAAGAGTCTCTTGTACTATAATTTTAAAGATGGACTCTTTGAAATAGAATGCATTTTTTTGTTTAAAGAGCCTCTAGAAGACACTCTTTAGATAAGATTTAAGCTATAGTGCTATCTAATTATGTAATTATAATTTTGATACTTATCATTTTGTTGAAAACTTCGAAAGTAGGTATGAAATTCCTATAAATCTATTAAGTAGGACTTGTCTAGTTGAAATTTGAAACTATGAAAAATAGTCTAACATTTGCATTTTGAAAACTGTACAATTGATTAATTGTAGGAATTATTAAGTAAATATAGTATTTATAATTTTAGATGTTTGGTATGTATTATTTTGATTATTAAATGATTTTTAGAACGATTAACAATTTAAAATAATATAAATATAAGAAAACACATTTTAGAAAACACTTGATTGTAAGAGAACGCAGTATTTTTTATGTCCTGGTGCTGTAAAATATTGTGTGTTTGTTAAAATCAGACCTTAGATTTTAATTGCATTAAGTAGCAGTTACTAGAGAGTTCACAGATATTTAGTTACTTAGACTGCATTTAGAGTTAATGTTGTTCTCTCTGCTCTATTACTGCAAGTGGTTAGTGGAAAAAACAAGTCTGTGGCTTTTGAGAGTCTATCAGTTATTGTTTCAAGATTTACATATTTGCTGCCTTAAGAGCATAAATATAATGAGGTTATTTATATCTAGTACCCCATTAGTATGAATAGTACAGGTTTTTTTTTTTTTTTTTTTTTTTTTTAAAANAGGTTTTTTTTTTTTTTTTTTCTCTATCTGAATTAATATTAAATGATCTGGGTTTAGTTACAAATATCCATGACAAAGTGATGCAGTTTTAACTAAGTGCATATGAAAGATGTGGAGATCTTGTTCACATATTTTGTGTTATCTTTTATCATATGATGCGATTCTTATGGATATTCTTGGAAGACTTTCACTAGACTAGACATTCGCTTTAGGCAGAAGAATAAGACATATTTTGGAATTTATTTTCATTGATTTTCTTTTATTTCTTTTCCACAGCTTCTAGGTTCAAATTAGGTATAATTCATTTTTATACTTTGTAACTTGGGAATAAATTTTTGGATAAAACAGACTTGATTATTGAAAATTTAGATATATTGAAATTTTCAACACCCAATTTCTTTTCTTCATTTGTTCTTGTGCTTCTCTCTCCTCTGTTCCCCTCTCCCTTCTTCCCTCTCTTCTGTTTCTAGGTATTCTGCTTCATCTTCATTTTTCATATTGTTTTGGTTTCAAACTTCTTATGTAATATTGATCATGTGTGTGTTGATTCAGTGAGTAACCTAGAGAAGGGAGCTTTGCTCTTTTTGTACATGAGGGAAGCACTAGGGTTTATCAGATAAATAAATGGCTGTTAAATGCTGATGTCTTATCTCTTATGCATTGCTCTAGTGCATGAACTAGTTGTATTGAAAGTCTTTATTTGATGAATCCTCTAAACCTCCTCTTGAACAATTCTCTTCTTTGTTAATATGTGCTTCTGCTTTCTGCCGTTCAGGTAGGATTGTTCCTTAATAGATATTCTTGTGCCTAAGCTTTGCTGCATCAGTATGTAGACCTTATTGTTCTTGGATTTTATCTTAGATTATGAATACTCTCTCTGGGGCTTGCCTGAGGGTAGCACTAAGAGGACAAGAGTTAAATCTGAAGTTCATGCCAGGAGTGCATTTAGGCTTCAAGAACTTTGTTTTAAAAATGGTGGAATATATATCAAGCTTGGTCAACATATTAGTCAGCTGGTATGTATTCTTGTGCTGTTTTCTCAAATAATAATTTTAGAATCAAAATTTCAAATGCTTATTTTGATCTTCTTCAGGATTACTTAGTGACTGCTGAGTATGTCCAGATAATGAGAGAATCAATGTTGAATAGATGTCCTGTTTCGTCATATGATCAAGTTCGTGAAGTTGTCGAGAATGAGCTTGGACGGGCTCCAGATGAAGTGAGTATACATCATCCATTTAAATATCTATTGAAGTTGTATAGTTGTTCCATATCTTCCAAAGGGTTTATTTGGTCTTAGATCTTTTGATGTAAATAAGTCTTCCCTAAATCACCAAGTTATTTGATCATTCAAATGATAAACGCAAGGTACATTTACAGATTTTTGCCGAATTTGATCCTGTGCCCATTGCAAGTGCTTCTCTGGCACAGGTTCACGTTGCCCGCACTCATGAGGGAGAAAAAGTTGCTGTAAAGGTACAATCTTCATTGAGACCTACACTTTCGTTGATAATTTTATAGGTGATAAGGATATTCGAAATTGACATAATTTGATCTCTACTTCAGGTTCAGCATACTCACATGACAGATACTGCAGCTGCAGATTATGCAACTGTGGAGTTAGTTGTTAAGACATTGCATTGGCTCTTTCCTTCTTTCGATTACAGGTTTGAAATTATTCTTACCAGCACATCTTTCTTATATGCCCTGAGAAAGCTGATAAATTTTGAAGTCACATAGCATATGAATTATATTAATAGTCACAGAAACTCAATAAAAACTTCTGAACTCAATGTCTTGCCAATTTTACATCTTTTCAAATCAAATGAAATTTTGAAGTTCTTGAATTTTCACACAGGTGGTTGATTGATGAAATACAGGAAAGTATACCCAAGGTTTGTCGCTAAGATCAATTATTTTCAATTTTCCCCCTTTCGGGTATATGACTTAATGTCTCACCACCAATTGATAGTGTACAAGGATCTCTTTAGCCTATTCATGTTTTGGAAAAAATTTCTCCCTCGTTTGATGAGGTGCAATACAGCTTTGTTATTGCTTGAGATTCTTGCAGTGCTTGTTCAATCTATTTACATTAACTGGATGTTAGATAAAGTGTTCTTACTGTCAAATTTGACTAAAGTCTGAAGAACTTTTGAATTAAACTATTTCCAACAACATGCTAAAGCTGCCTCTAAAGTTTTGACTACGTTGAGGTGATCAATTTTTTAATATCTTTGGCATAATGGACATGTCATGTGTATTAGGTTTTTGATTTACTAAGGAAATCCGGAAACCATCAGGATTCTTTACTGACTGTTGCTTCCTCAGTCATACCAAAATAATTGAAGGCATCTTAAAAATTAGAACAGATCAATATTCATATGCTTGTATCAGAATCAGTTTCATCTTCATCGTTTGGAAGTATAAATAGCTGCAACATATGAAGATTCTTCTTGTTTTAACTTGCAGTCTGTTCTTGGTTTTCAAATCAGTCTTGGTATTAAGGTTTAAAAATATAATTAGTCCTTTTTTCTTTTCATCATAATTCTTCCTCTGTTCTCCATTGTAACTAGATTACAGTTTTCGGCGTGATTCGTTCTCCATTGCAACTTAAATTATATCAAATGGGTAATTTGTTGTAAGATGTATGTGCTCAAGTTTTTTCATTTCTTCTCATTTTTATTTTCGATTTCCAGATTCCAAGCTGAAAAACATGATATCTGGCAAAATGTTCCTTTTTCATGCACTGAACTGAGATACAGTCCTTGCAGGCAGTCATGTACCTTCTATGTATTATCTGGGCTATCTGAAGGTCCTTTGTCTCCTCTTCTTGGAACAGACTTTTGATGAGTTATAATGTTGTTCTCAGGAGTTAAATTTCTTGTTTGAGGCCAAGAACAGCATAAAATGTATGGATAACTTTCAGAGGTTCTCTCCTCATATTGCAGAGTACGTTTATGCCCCAAAAGTACATTGGAATTTGAGTACATCAAAATTGTTGGTGATGGAATTTATTGATGGCGCACAAGTAAATGACTTAAAGACCATTCACAAGCTTGGAATTCAGCCTAAGGATGTTGCAAAATTAGTAAGTTTATGGGTGTCTCCTTTAAAATTTCAGTCGAGTGGTATCATAAAAGTAGTATGATTTGCTATTGAGTGGAAAAATATCTTTCAATAATTAATGGTCCTTACCCATATATACTTATCTTTTGCTACCACATTACTTCCTTTTGAATAGATCATCTAGACCATTATGGTATTAATGGCCCTCCATTCTATGTAGTTATTATTAGAAATTAGGGCAAAGGTATCAATAGCTCTCCATTTTATGCAATTATTTAGTAGAATATGCTTTAGGATTCTCACTCATTTCTAATAAGATGCTTTACTCTATGCAGTTAAGTCAAGCGTTTGCTGAAATGATGTTTAAACATGGTTTTGTGCATTGTGACCCACATGCTGCCAATGTGCTAGTTCGCCCATTACCTTCTGGCAATAGGGGAATTTTTGGTAAGGCATTATCTCTTGATTTTAATTTTGGAATTTGCCTTTTGTACACTGCTTCCCTTTCCTACCTTAAAATATAGGGTTAATTATTCATTTGAAGTTCCTCATACACATAATCAATACATTATAATGATCAATTCAATCCTAGCTTATTGGTTGTGCTTAAGTATAGATTCTGATGTTATTCATTTTTTAATATTAAATTTGTTGATCTTGTTTTATTTTTATTACAATCTTGTGCATTGAACATTCTAAGGACATATTAGAATATCGTTACCACCTGTAGCCCCATGAATGTGCATTTTGGGATATTCAGTAACATGTCCTTTTCCATGCTTGAATTGCATCACTGCAGTTGAAGAAGAGTAAACTATTTGTTACACCGTGTTTCTTCGTATATTCGATATTCTCCATTCTCCAAGTTGCATGTGCACTTATTTTTGTTTAACCGGATGTGCATTTATGGAGACGAGTGTGCCATGGACTCTGAAAGGCATGGCCCTCTAGGATTTCATATTTAAGCCTGTAAATGCCTGAAATAAAGCTAATTCCTTAAGTGGATCACCGAAGCCCGCTGACGAAGTCCTTTAATCTGTGTTACGATGCTTTACAAACAGCCCCCACAAGTTCTATGGCAGACACGAGTTTCAAGGGATAAACAGATAGAAGTCCCACTGGTTTCCAACTTACTGTGTTCATTTGCATGTGTTAATGATGCCATAAATAATTAAACAATGAGAATATTAACATATGTCAGAAGAATGCGTAGGAATTGAATATCTCAAACCTGGATGATATCCCGTAGGAAACAAAGAAATACCCTAAATTAGAACTCTATTAACATAAGAAATTTTTTTGTGACAATAGGTTGTATTCTGACACTTTTTCAAGTTGAATGAGATATTTTTCAAATAGAGAACAGGTGCATTTGTCACATGATTAGACCTCTAGCATATGAAACTACATGAAGTCCTCCTTTTGAGTTCCATCCCTGCGCATTTACATACTTTTGATAAACCGCCCATATGATTTACATATGAGAGGCATGACAAGAAGGGGGTCTAGCTAACTATGGTGCGGTTATTGTAGTGAATAGAGGCCGTTGGATTATATGAGGTAGGAATTAGTTATGCTGATGTGAGGATTGTTTAGGGAGGGAATAAAAGGGGGGGTAGGAAATCTCTGCATCATTTGGGAGAGGGGAAGCTCTCCAAACCTGCCTGCCTTAAGTCATTTTCGTTTCTCTTCTCTTTGTACTGTTCACAGTTTATGCAATACAGATCCACTTTTTCGTTTACAATCTGTTTTCCTTTACAGTTTCTGCTTCCTTCTAGGAATTAATTGCTGTACTGAGGGTAAATTTATTGTTTCCTGGAGCAGATTTCTACCAGCTTTCAACTTGATTTGGCTTTTCTGTTAATTCAGTTGCACGTGTAGTAGTGCTAAATTTGACTGGGGTATGTATAACTTGATATTCACTGTGTACCGTGCAGGAAAGAAAAAACCGCAATTGATACTGCTAGATCATGGTCTATACAAGGATCTTGATGTTCAGACCAGAATAAGCTATGCTTCATTGTGGAAGGTGCATATTGTTCCAGAAAATTGTGTTTACCCTTGGTGTTTCTCACTATGAAATCCCACTGGTAATATAATATCCTGGCATTCATTACAGGGATTGATATTTTCAGATGCCAATGCAATTAAGGAAAATAGTGCGAAACTAGGTGCTGGAGAGGATCTTTATGCATTATTTGCAGGAATTCTTACAATGAGACCATGGAACAAAGTTATTGATCCTGCTGTTGATCATCTGGCTGTCCAAGGCACTGACAGTGATCGTTCAGAACTCCAGGTGACTACATGGAAAAATATGGCCCCGTGATTATCATGCTTTCTTTGATTCCATGGTTCTATCCTCCAGTTTGGATGGATTTAAATTAATATGTTTGATATATAGCTATCTATGTTTATTAGGATAATGTTAAGTACTTTAGTTTAATTTGTTATATTAACCTTTTTTTTTTTTTTTTTTGGTTTGCAGATGTATGCTTCCCAATATTTTTTTCAAATCACAGAGCTTCTGAGGAGACTCCCCCGTGTTATTCTTTTAATGCTCAAAACAAATGATTGCTTGCGTGCAGTTAATCAATCACTGGTATGAAATTGTTTTGAACTATTTGAACTATAGAATTTTATTACTTTACATGTTCTAAGAGCAATATTTTAGATATTTCGACCTCGGATTCTGAACTTCTATATAATTGTTTAGAAGTTAGTTGTATTGCCCTGAAAATCACTGTCTGCCACATACTCACATACATTAATTCTTGCCGTGATTTGTTAATATGTTATTTATGGAGGGTTATAATTTCTTAATCTTGCTGAATAAATTTGGTTATTATCCATACAGAGTTTTAGTTCAGTTTTACTTGCGTCTACCAAAATTTTAAAAAATTTAGGAAAAGTTGACATGTCTATTTTCGGCTATGGTTCATGGAGGGGTAGAGGAAGAAGATGCATTTCCTCTAATAAGGAAAGTCTTACTTTTCACTCTGTAGCCTATACCATTACTTAGCAAGGGGAAGTAAATGGGAAATGGAAAGGTAGAGAGGAAAGAATTGATGCGAAAAGAAAAAAATATTTTATTTGAAATATACCGTCATTCCCAAATTTACTTAGGCTACAAACTGTAATTGAGGATAGTCATCTTTTGAGTAATTTGTCCCTTCGGTCGAATTTGGGAGGCGAAGAAAAGTAGTCCATGCCAATCAAATAAGGTGATGTTCAAACGCATGCATTATTTTGTCCTGCTTTATTTATTTAAGAAAAGTTTGATACACGATGGAGAATTCAAACAAATTTTACTTCTCTCACATTCCTAACAAGCAACACTTTGTTTCTTGAACAGATGCAAGGATCCTCTTCTGAAACATTTTTGATCGTTGGAAGAGTCTCTTCTGAGGCAGTTATTGAGTCAAAATTGTTACAGAGCAGGTCTTTTCTATCTCGGGCACTTGTTTGGTTGGAAGAATTTCAGCTACAAGCTCGGTTGTTTGTAATGCAGGTTGCACTATGGCTTTTGAAACTTCAAAAAGCTTTGACATTGTGAGACCATAGCGATGTCACATAATTTTTTAAAACTAAAATTATTTTTTGGGTGTATAGTGTTTTATTTTATTGCGGCTCATCTCTTTCGGTTTTTGACATACAGTAAAAATTGTCTTAGGGAGTTCTTTCTTTTTCTTTCCTTTTTTTTTTTTCGAAGAGGTGTATTCAATTCCTTCAATTGTACGAGTAATGCAGCATTGCGCTGCCTTATGCTTACTGTTGTAAACCCTGATTGGGGCAATGCAGAATAATTGATTGTGGTAAACGTCAATTGAAATGTTTTATTCAATAATTAAGTAATAAGAAAATTTAAATTATTTAATGTTGATGATTTTGATGTATGATCCTTACATATGAGAAAATTTCGAGTTTGGAAATTTTGCACGAGAATGAAACACTTCTTTATTTTAAGTACTAGTCGCCTAGTAGTATTCATGCATTTATACTGCATTTATATGCATTGTGTACATAGTCCTTGTTTGTCTGCTATTATTTAAAAAATTGTTTGCTACAGTAAGATTTTTCATTACACATTCACCCAATAAAATATTTTACACACAAATCAATAAGGATTTTTTTTTCAATCATACATTATCGAAAAAATACTATTTATTATTCTATTTTTTTTTTCAATAATGGGAGACAAACACACCCATAATGATATGCCAAATTTAATAACAAAAATTTGATGTGATTTTAAAAGGGAAATTGGCGCAAGTGGTCTTAAAACATTTTTAAATATTGCATAATTGGTCTAAACTTTTCAAATGTGGCAAATGATCCTTTTGAACGGTTTCCTATAAGGGCTTTTGGTTTGGTCTTTGGAATGCAGTTGACTAGACATTATAATTTTTTATTTGAAGGGGCATTTTGGTCATGTTACTCCCACCAATAAACCCAAAAATAACTGTGAATATATTAAGCCCTTGAGCCTCATTTTGAGTTAAAAAAAATGAGTTTAGAAATAATATTTTTTTGAAAAATATGTGATTAAAAAATAATAAAGACCCAAATTTTATGTGTAACATTATTTTATTAGAGAATGTATAGTTGAAAATAAAAGAGAGAAATGGAACCTGAATAGGGGCTAAATACAGGAACAAAATTGACATAATTACCATTTCAGAATTTTGATATTTCCATTGAGAGAGAATGGATTCCGCTATATCTTGTTGCGAGCTACGGTTGAAAATGAAGACTTCGTGGACACATTTGAACCTAGAAGACACTTTCTTGCTAGTCAGAGATGTGGAGATTTGCGTTTTTTATAATTTTTTTAGATGGGAAATGGTTGTTCATTGGATAAAATTTAAGTGGTGGTGATTTTCTTTGTGTGACTCACCCACTTGCCGAGATGTAAAGATACAATTTTCGGATTGTTGAACTCCAATAGAAAGCTGCTAGAAGAAAACATATACATAAAGAAAAGAAAATTGAATTTCCCTTGAAGATTTGGTTTTTGGGATTTGATTGCGGGGTTACATATCTTTAGTATACTCAAAACTCAAGTATAAAGAAGTAAGAAATCCATATATTCTTGATAATGCATCAGCAGCCATGTTCTCCTTATCTTGTTTATACCAATGACAAAAGAAAAAATCTCAATATACTTCATCCAACTTGTATGCCTCTTTTTCAACTTACCTTTACCTTTTAGATGTTACAGTGATTCATGGTCAGTGTAAATTACAAACTTGTTTGACCATATGTAATGTTAACATGTCTCTAAACCTCGGATGACAGCATAAAGATCTTTGTTATATGTGGGACAATTCAAAACTGATATGTTTAGCTTCTCACTGAAAAATACTATTGGTCGCCTATCTTGCATCAAAATAACTCCAATTTCTATTCCAGATGCATCACATTCAATTTCTAAAGTTTTGTTAAAGTTAGGCAGTGTTAACACTATTGAGTTTTTTAAGTTGTCACGTGGGCCTACATATGTAATTAATTGTATAAAAGACTATCTTAAAGTTGAGTCCAATTAAAGTGATCTAATAAAAAATTAAATTGTTGGGCTTATGACATCTAAATAAAGTGTGGACCGAAATATATGTGTAGAGCCAAAATCCATTAGAGTTGTATTTGACGATGTGTCAAATATATATAGAAACTAAAAATAGGGTTATGGTCCCCAATTCATATGAAATTTCTCATTCTTTGTGTCAGCATATCAACACAAGAATACAAGAAAAAACATATTAAAGAGAAATATCAAAGACCCACAATCAAGAATCAAGAATTACAGTCAAGAATCAAGAAGAATGATTGAAGCAATTAAATTGAAGAATAAGACAGTAGGAGATGACGATGCTGAAGTTATAAATTTATTCTAAGGTATAAACTCATATAGATATGATTCAACTGCATATGCATGTGGTTCCTCTAGTAGTAGTAGTCTTCCATTGCATGTATTCAAACATCGAGTAATAGTCCAAATGTGTTGCATGCTGAATTAATTGATTATTTTAATCATAATATGCCTAGTAACAATGCAATTGGGAAAAAATCAGAAGAAGTAATTAATTTCTGGTGAAGATATGAACGCCGATGGCCAGTATTTTCTGCAATGGTAAAAGATCTACTAACACCTCCGAACACTGTAGTTTCGGAGTCTGTTTTTAGTGCAGGAAAGAGGGCTCTCTCCGAGGTCAGGAGTCGACTAAAAGAAAATATTTTGGAAGCATTAATGTGTGTAAAGGACTGGGAATACACTTATTATCGGCTGCAAGATAAATATGCCGAAATTGCATGTAATCAAGTAAGTGATATTTAATTTAATCAGATTCATCACAAAATTTTATTTTAATACCTTCATAATTTTAAAAAAAAATTATACAAGTAACAAGTTGTTCGTGTATAATTTTTAACTCCGCCTACTCGAAATTGAAGTAGTCGGTCTCAAACCCGGATAAATGAGCAGGGTTTGTTTATCTTTTTTTATTACTATTTTAAAAAAAGAAAAATATTTTGGAAAATGTATATTTCAAAAATATTTAGAAAATGTTTATATAAAAAAAGAAAAATATATATTTTTTTTTTTAGGTTTAGTATAGTATAAAAAAAACGAGTCGAGCGCCCACGAGCGGTGAGCTCGGGCATGAGCCGAGCTTGCTCGTCGTGGACGAGACAAGAGCTCGTGTGGGTATGGGTCGAGCCGAGTGCCACCCCTACTTTAATAAAAATTTGGGATACATAAAGAGAGACTGTACTAAATACCACGCTAACATGTAAAGAAAAGTACACTTCTCATTTTTATTTATTTTAAGGTTAATTTAGTGCCAATATCAAGACAAATTTGGTGGACAAATTTCGGTACCACTATTCAAATAAGCGTGTCTATGCGGGGTTGCCCGAACATTCTAAAGCCAATTGATATTGAACTATTCATCTATGTGGAGCGATGACAAATCAATTAAGATTGAGACTATATGAAGTTTAGGTTATCATTAAAGATTGTTTATTAATTGAATTTGAAAGAGACATTTGAGGTACCATCTTTTTGGACGAAATTTGATTTCTATTTCTATATTGGACAAATTCGATGACTCTTGTTCGTTTGGAAATATTTGGTTTTGTTACTTTCATAATTCAAATGCTGTGGGTACCAATTGTTTATCTGGTTATGATTACCTATATTTGTTTAATTTGGCTTGCCTCTTACAATAAAATTTTGCATATGAATTCACGTAGTACTAAATGTAAATTAACCAATGAGAATTTCACTTCATTATTGCGCAAGTGATCTGGTCACGTTTCACAAAAGTGAAAGGAAAATCTATGTTAGAAGGAATTCTTGATCCCCTTGATTTTTTAGATTTAAATGTTTATATTAATTACATTAAGAAGAAACAAACAAATATAACAGAATTATGTGCCAATAGAATTTCGGAATGGTCAACAGTAATTCATACGAATGTCTATGGGTCATTCTCTTTGATTTCTTGGAATGGTCAATAGTAATTTATTATTTTCACAAACGATTTTTCTTGTTATGACTACCTGTATCTCATTCATGAGAAATCTCAATTACTGTATATGTTCAAAACTTACAAGGCTGAAGTTTAAAATCAACTCAGCAAAAGAATAAAACACATCATCTGACTGTAGCGATGAATTATATGGCAGATATGACCGATCAAAAGAACAAAGTCCATGGCCTTTTGCTAAATTTTTAGAAAAATGTAGAATCGTTCAACAATACAGCATGCTAGGATCACATAGCATGAATGGTGTTATTGAAACACAAAACTGAACACTTAAGTACATGATACAAATTATGATTAGTCATTTCACTTTTCCAGAATCTCTATAGGAAAAAACACTAAAGAATGCAGCTTAAATTCTCACTGAAATCCCAAGTAAAGCAATTGTTAAGGAGTTACCATTTTTAAAGATCCCA